>JAIZFV010000094.1:0-73601 GCA_021234005.1 Nephelium lappaceum
AATTTCTAATCGGATTTTATTTAATATTATGAAACAGTTTCGATGTAAAAATGGATCCTCAATGTAATAGCATAGAAATTTAATATGAAACAAAACACAGAAAGAAGAATGAAACTGCACAGAGATTTAATAAGAAACAGAACACAAAAAGAAAAATGAAACTGACTCTAAGCTAATCAATCTATTCGAAATATCTAAAACTACTATAGTTATGTTACTACTAAAATAACATCAAATTCAAAATTTATAAAATTATCATCTTTGATTAACCTAGTGAAAATCAAAGAATGTCACCTTAGCTATAACTATAACTTTTTCCCATCCAAAGAACAACCCATTTTATACAACTATGATCTCTTTTTCCTGCACATTTTACCACTGATACCTCAATTTACATTAAAATCCTGCAAATTTCAAATATGATCTCCCTTTCCTGCACATTTTATCAATGTTATCTCATACAATATTAAAAACCTGCAAATTTCAATAAAAGTTCTATAGTCCTGCTTCTATTCAATAGAAAAAAGAAAAATAGTAGCCAATTCGATTAGTCGCAAGAGAACAATAATTCAAAGGGAAAAGTAAATATATTATATGGGAAACATAATATAACCCTTCTCTTACAATAATATCCCAAAATATTTCAGTGTCATAGTCCAAAAAGATCTTTTATGTATAACATCCAAAAATGAGGGAATGATTCAATATGGAAGCCTAAAAACTTCAAAGATAGTAAAAAAAATTGAATAGAAGAATATGGTCATTTGGATTTCAAATACACCTTTGAATCCCAGTGTTCTGACATTGGGACAACCACCCGTAATTAAAATGAGAAAAAAAAAAAAAAAGGCGAATTAACCGATGTAATGAAATTCTATTTACACAAAAAATTGAAAACAACTTCCTCTTCTAGTGATTCTAAACCAGAATTGCAAACCAAATGCTCCAATCACATGATGTGGCTGACCTGGGCCATCAGCTGGTAAAAATTGCGGTGAATGTATGAAGAACTGAAATCCATCAGCCACTTAATAATACTTGTAACCTGAAGAAGCAGACTGCAGTAGTGCAGGTGGCATCTGATTAGGTGTACGCCGACTGCCTGAGTTTGAACCGGAAGTGACATCACCATTCTCAGCTGGATCACTGTGACGCGGCTGTGACCATTGGATTTAGATCTAGAGTAGTCATTATACGAACCACGGTTCACAGGTCCATCAGCGGTTGCATCAAATGCAGATCTCCAGTCATCACCTGATACACCAATTGTTATCAAGCTAATTTCTGCAATTAGAGAAACCACGAATTAAAATTGATAAGCGTATAAAAGATCTTTTTTTTTTGCACTTTGTACATATACAAAACAATACCTGTCCCAGTATCACTATTGGACCAGTTAGAGGCAGCTGCCCGGTTGTCATGAATGCTACGTTGTCATGTTAGTTTAGAAAGGAGCGAGGACTGTTTCTGATACCGCTTCCTCCTTTTTTTTTTTTTTTTTCGATAGGAGATACCGCTCCCTCCTACGCTTCACATTCTGGTCCTCCTGAAATAGCTCTTCAATCCTTCCAGTGCTTTGTGCACTACAGAAGTCGAAATGCATAACATTATTAGCATAATTTTCTTAAAATAAAATTTATGATATACAACCATAAGCGGACAGCACCAGCAGGGCAACCAGAAGCTAACACACATATTCTATAAACAAATAGTTAAATGAGAATACCTAACGGAGCTATACAACTGATTTAACATGTCTTCCCTCACTTTCTCAACTTGGCAAAGAACAACTGCCTGCTAAACCAATCACAAAAGTATTAATTAAAAGAGTTTTACAGGGAGCCAACTGTAAGGTTGGAAAATTAAGGCAACAAAGAATCAAGCGTACTTTCGGCACATCAGCAGCCAAACTAATAACAGAAATAAAAACTCTTGTCCACCTTCCTACTGGCTACCGATAACCCACAGATGAGGAAATCTAAATGAATACATATGTGAGGTCATCTTGGAACTGCAGAAGCAAACAATGAAACAAAACTTAAAAGTAATCACTAAGTAAATAAGGAAAACGAGGATTGCTAGATTTAGGTTCGGATATAGAATTAGGACTCTAAACATTCTAATAATCTAAACCTCTAGAGATAAAGATTAGATAGGTACCTAAAAAGGACTCTCGGACTATTCCTCATGTTAGAAATAACCAAAATAGACCACATATGCAGGGATTGCATAAACTATAGTTCCAATCGACCACAAAAACTATCAATAACCCTTGCAAAATAATCCAGAATTAACTGATTTAACCTAAAACCCATCAAAAAATAATTTAAGCTTAAGCTATACAAGATTTAACAATCAAAACCACTCAAGCTTCCATCAGTAACAAGTTGAGAAGAGGACCTCAAAACCATAGCCCTTGACTTCTATGTCTAGAAATACAAAAGAAAGAGAACAAAATGCCTATAAACCCCTTCTCCAGTGACAGCATCAGCTTTCCAATTTTAATTTTATTTACTCTGTACAACATGCATCTCGACATGTTCTAATGTATTTCTACATAGGTACCGATACAACTGAGCTGAGATGTGAATTTGTTATTGTAATCTTACATTGTTGAAAACTAAATATGTGAAGTATAATTGTTTTTATATATACACTTAGAAAGTAAATAAGTTTTAGAATACACTTATCTCCATGACTAAAATAAAACTTTGTTAGATAAACTCAAAATTATATATTGTGAAAACATTAAAAAAAACAAAACAAAACAAAAAAACAAAACAAAAAAAAAAACGAGGCCATATACATAAACATTTGCGTAGCTAAATTTGACAGCAGAACAGGACTGGAAACACCTTAACGACAACTTTTTTGTTAACAAGTATGAATGATACAAATTATGGGAGGTACACAAGAAAAAATAATTGCATGTATAAAATTGGAACCTGTGTGCAGTCTAGTGAAAAAAAAAAAAAAATCTCTCTAAATATAGCCAAAGACAATTATAAAGATTTTTGACAAGAAGATACAATTGGAAAGATAAAATAAAATAGCTTACAACACCAGACTCCAGGGATGAAATTTGAGTTTGTTTAGAGGTTCCTTCATACAAGCATTGTTCGAAAATACGACGTGGTACAACCGTATATACGTCGGTACGGGCATACCAACGGTGAAACGTATTGGTGCGCCCGTATCGGACACAGACCCAACCAAATGCTGTGTTTTGCATACCGGACGGCCGTATATGGTTGTCTTGACCCGATACGGCCGTATATACACTTATACAGCCGGGTTCAAGGTAAGAAACCCGAAAAAAAAAATTGAAATATAATGAAAACAAACCCTAAAATCCATTTTTGCTGCTCGATCTACTCTCTCTCGCGCAAATCGCCTCTCCTCTCTCCTCACCAGTGATCAAAGCCTCATTTTCGGCTATTTATCTCACAACCGCAAGCTTTCCGATGCTTGTGAAGATGAAATCCGATGACTTTACTGGCGACAGCAACTTCCTCTCTCTAGAACGGTGCTTTCTCTCTCGAACTCTTCTTTCTCTCATCTTTTGCTCTTGTAACTCTTAAACTCTTGCTCATTTTTGTTTTTGAAGTTATAACAATAGGCCGTTCTTATTGTTTTTTCTTTGTCGATGTGCACGGCAGTATACTAGTAGGTAGTAGCTTTCATTTTTTTTGTTTGTTAATTATTATTTTTTTTTTGAAATAGACATGCAATAACTTTCATTTTAATTTATATGTTCACTTATAAATTGCAGGGGCCTTGATAAAAATTTATCGAAGCTAGAACAAACTAATTGTTGTGATTGTGATGGCTAATAAAAAAGATCCGACTTGAAAATATGGTGTTAAGATGGAAGCAAATGGGAAAAAGTTTATACGGTGTGTTTTTTTGTGAGAAAGTAATGGGGGGGGGGGGGGGGGGGGGGGGGGGGGGGGGGGAGGGAGGGGGGTATATAGGATGAAAGAACACCTTGCGCGTATTCAAGGGAAAGTTTCCGCATGTCCAAATGCTCCACCGGAAGTTAAAGAGGACATCAAAAGATATATAGAGAATTTGGAGAAGACAAAAAGAATGAATCAATTAGTTAGGGAGGAAAGAATTGATAAATGTACGACATTGAATAGTCGATCCAAGGAAGGTCAAATAGTGGTAATGCAACTTAGACTCAGAGGGGGATTAGAGGACCTATTGATCGGTTTCTCAGGGATATAGAAGCTGATGTTTTACAAATGGGGGAATTAGAGGAAACTAAAACAACGGGATTTGATAAGGAGCTACGTGACCGAACGTGGGAGGAGATAGGCCGATTTTTCTTTGAGAATGGCCTCGCATTTAATATTACTGATAGTCCATCTTTTATGAATATGATTCGAGCAGTTGGGCGTTAAGGGACAGGTTTGAGACCACCAAGTAGCTATGAGTTAAGGAATACCATATTAAAAAAGGAGGAAGAAAACACTAAAGCTATTGTAGCTAAAGTGATGAAGGTGTGGTCGCAAACAGGAGTATCCATATTATCGGATGAGTGGAAAGATATAAGGGGTAGACAATTGATCAACTTCCTTGTAAACAATCCATATGGTACAATTTTTCTTCTTCCAATTGATGCTAGCGATTTGGTGAAAGATGCGACATTATTGTTTAAGCTACTTAATGATGTGGTTGAAGAGGTTGGAGAGGATATTGTTGTTCAGGTGGTGACAGATAATGCCTCTAACTACAAGAAAGCTGGGGAAATGGTGATGCAGAAGAGGAAACAGTTGTGGTGGACACCATGTGTTGCTTATTGCATAGATTTAATACTTGAAAAACTTGGAGAACTACCCCAACACATAAATGCATTGAGAAAAGCAAAAAAGGTACTATTATAGACTTATAGTCATAATATCTTACTACATTTTGTTTTTAACTTTACTTAACTCATATGTTAATTAAAAAATTTATATCTTGTAATAGGTGAGTAATTTCATTTATAATCATGGATGGGTGTTGGCATTGCTGAGAAAGTTTACAAATAAGGAATTGCTCCGACCCGCTTCTATAAGGTTTGCTACTGCATACTTGACATTGAAACGTATGTTTGAACTGAAGCGATCTTTGGAGCAAATGTTTACTCCACCGGAGTGGGGTGGATGTACATATGCAAAGAAGCCGGAAGGGAGGGAAGTCAACAGAATCATACTAAGGGATCCAAGTTTCTGGCCTAGTATGTCCTATGCTTTGAAGACAACTACACCTCTTGTTCATGTGTTGAGGTTAGCGGATTCAGAAAAGGTGCCTGGAATGAGATTCATTTATGGAGCAATGGATTTGGCAAAGGAGGAAATAGCCAAAAACTTGGGGGATGAAGTTGGAGCTTACCATGAGATCTGGAAGATAATTGATGAGAAATGGGAGTTCCAGATGCATCGTGATTTCCATGCAGCTACTTATTTTTTGAATCTTCAATTCCAATATTCAGAAAAAAAGCCCACCCATTCCAGAGATTAAGTTTGGGTTGATAAAGTGCATGGAGAAGCTTATTCCGGATTATAACGAGCGAGAGAAGGCATATTTATAGCTTGATGAGTTTAGGAAAAGGGAAGGAATGTTTGCCTTTGAGTTGGCAAGAACATCTGCCACCAAACATAGTCCTGGTATATGAAATTTCCTTTTAAGTGTTCTTCAATTATTTATATGTTTTCTTATTAAAAGAATTGTTATTGGTATTGTAGTTGATTGGTGGATTCAATGGGGAGATTAAACCCTAGAGTTAACGTCTTTTGCAGTGAAGATTTTATGCCTTACTTACTCATCTTCCGCTTGTGAGCGGAATTCGAGTTCATTTAATATGGTATAAGTTTAGTTAGAAACTTAGAATATATCAATACTTATTATAAAATTATTTTTTGTTGACATTAATTTTTTCATTATTAACAATTATAGATTTATACTAAGAGAAGAAATCGGTTGGCCACGGAAAAGTTGAACTCATTGGTGTACATAATGTTCAATAGAAAATTGCATCACAAATTCCTTAGGCACCAGAGTTCAACTAATGATGATGAGCTTTTAGTTTCTACTGACCTACCTTCCGATGATGAATGGGTGATGAGAGAAGATGATGTCGGGCAAATGTCCACATATTATGCACCGAGTGTGGACATGAGTGAACCGAGTGGAAGTACACAAGTAACACAACACAGATAAAAGAGGAGTAGAGATGCATGTAAGTTTATCAATAATTTAATGAAGTAACTTGAATATACATTGAAGTTTTTAATTCTATTACTTTAAATAATTTGGTATAGGGAAAGGAAAGCGTATTCAATCATTGGACGATGAATCAAGAGGGATGACATCCTTGAGGAGGAAGAGGATGATAGGGGAGATGAGACATTCCATTTTGATCCTAATTTCCGACCATTTGAAACAGACGACCATGTTTATGATACTGATTAGATCATCTTTTCTTCTAGTGACTTTTGTATTATTTTTAGTTTGGACTTTGGTAGTTTGGTTATGTTACTTTTGAATAATTAATTTTAAATATATTGTTGTTTTAGAAATTTACGACATTTTATACTACTTTTACTTTTTTTTTTTAACCATTTTCGGTCGATACGTTCGTACCAACCGTACCGAATGTACCGTATCATACCATATCGGGGTGCCCGTATCGTACCGTATAACGTATTTTCGAACATTGCATACAAGCAAACTGACTTCAATCCATAAGGTTTCCCAGCCAGTATTGCATAAAACATCAAAAATCTGCCACACAAGCAGATCACATTCTTTGAGATATTAGTTGCAATACACCAAATAGACAAAACAAGTAGAACATAACATAAGATATGGAGAGGAGAGAGCACATTGCAACAGCATCAACAAAATCATGTGAAATATAAACATGCCAAGCTGATTTCAATTTAAAAAAAATTGCTCGTCATTATCCTACACCAGAAGAAACATCAATTTAGCACAAGCAAAATATTCGGGCAGGGGTACAGTACAGTTTTGGCTTTCCCTCACCACAAGCAGCTATGACTTTCAACTTGAACTAGGTAAGTGGCTATTAATTACATGAAATCAGAATTAAGAGTGGATTGATCATTCATACTAATTCTAGACTAACTAGTTTATAATTATGGGCATAAGCAAAGATGTTTAATTATAATTTAGTTGGTCACACACAAGTGTCAACATAGTAGTTTAAAATCATAAAAACATACGGAAGCAGTGAGTGATATAATGAATACATACTTGGTCAGCCAACTCACTAGTGGGTGAGAGTACTAGGCAAAGTGGATTGGGCCTCTTGGGCAATTTGCCCTTTTGCTTATTCAACACGTGCATAACAGGCACCCCACCTGAAGTCATCACAAAAGATATAAATAAATACAAACAACAATCAATAAATTTTAAATGAAAACAAGAATGAATCAGAGAGAGTACCAACCAGAGCCAGTTTTGGCAATCCCTACAAAATCACGGCCGTCCAACAAGAAGGGCCAGGGGTAAGACTGAATCGAAGATCATTTATGGAAACTACTGCAGCACTTAAAAACGTTATCAGGAAGCTTTGACTGCGAAAATGATTTCAAAGGAGCGTACTTTGCTTCTTCGCAATCTTTTCCAGATACCAACACCTTAACATTCTCCTCCTTTTCCTTCTTTTTAAACCCATCACTGATTTCTCCGATAGCAGCCACCTCCTTTTATGCTTTTTCTTTTTTTCTTGCCTGCATCACATTCCTCCATTTCAAGCTTTCGTTTCAAAATTGGCTCCTCCACTCGGCTTTCATTGTGCTTCTTCTTCTCCATTTTGTTGACTTCCGTCTCTTCTTCAAGGAGATGAGTTGCATCTTTGAGTTTAAGACCCCATAGCTTCAATTGGAGTGCTGGATTCGACTAGGATTGTCTTAATTTCAGTCCAATCAAATTTCAATCAAATTCGATATTTGGGGGGACATGAGATCGGATAAAATCCAACTCATGTCTCAATTAGTCTCAATGCTATTAACAACATTAAAAAAACCCCAAAAAAAAAAAGATGCTTGAGATTGAGATTTTAATTGTTTTTGAGCTCGGTTTCAGATTTCTACCTCTGTCGGTGGATCGGATCACCAAAGTCAAGTTGCTTGAGATTGAGATTGTGATTTTGGATTGGCATTTGTGAAATTTTTTAAAGAAAGAGACCATGAAAATAGATCTTGGTGCATGAGATGAAAACAAGAGAGGTGCGAGTCAGCCGAATGGTGGAAAAAAGGTTGCGAAGGCCGGAAATGGAGAAGAAGGAGAGATTCAAGAAGAGAGTCGTTCTACATGAAAAGAAGAAATTATGGCAACTGGAAATGGTAAAGGTTGGGAAAGGCGGTGGAGAAGATTGAGAGTCGGTCTAGATGCTGCAAGTCAAACACCAACGAAAATATTATTTAATTTAACTATTAAATTTAATTATTTCAAAATAAATTTAAAATATAATTTTTCTTATCAAATCTTATATTATATCAAACAACAGATAATATTATTTTTTAATATGATCTCAATTACATCAAATACATCATAATACTAATTAATCCAATCTTATTCAATCCAATCATATCCAAAGATCACACTTTTGACAGTGACTGCTTTGCTTAATGATGCTGAAGAGAAGCAGTTTTACAACCTTGCTGTGGAGAGGTGGTTGCACATGGCCAAAGATGCCCTTTATGATGCAGAGGATGTGTTGGATGAGTTGGCAACTGAAGCTTTGAAATCCAAGCTGGAAACCAAGTCTCAAACAACCAACAGTAGTAATCAGGTAAACCAATGGCGCCTTATTTCCAGCCCTCTTAGTAGTCAGGTAAAATTTGGAGATGATTGGAACTGAGATTGTGAAGAAGTGTGAAAGCCTTCCCTTGGCAGCAAAGAGATTGGGAATTGTTTTGGGCTCAAGACAAGAAGAAAGAGAATGGTATGATATTGTTGGATTATTGGGTTGTTAGGTCGAGTCCACCCAAGATGATCCAAACCCATGACCCGATCCAAATCTATTTGAATTAGATAAGATTGAATAACCGCTGGCGTGACACGTGTGGATAACAGAACGTGCCACATGGTCACTTCTACACACGACGCGTGTCCTCGGTTAACTGTAGAGAGACGTGTGTCCGAATTGCACCGCGACACATGTCACCATGACACGTGTCACTGACGAAGATGTGTCGCGCTGGAGGGCGACACGTGGCTGATGACGTCAGCAAGATGCTTGCAGGCACGTTAGATGCATCACCGGTGCGTGGCTGACGCAGCCCGAGTGTGTGGCTGCTCGACCGGCGCGTGGCTGTCACGCGCCGCCACCGACGGTTGCCGCCGGTGAGTTTTCCGGCGAAAATTTTATTTTTCCTATTTTTTGCTCTTCTTCTCATCCCAATTAATTATCCGCTTGAATTGTGAGCGAAATTATATTATTTTTGTTGATTTCACTCTATAGGGAGTTAATTTTAAAAATGTTTTAGTTTTTAAATTAAATTTTATTTAATCTAAAATTAATCATGCATGTATTTATTTAGTTTTAGGTTATGTCATGCAATTTTATAGGGACTGGGTTAACTCATTTTGACGATGAGTTATCTGATGATGTGATTATGATCATTGTCCTATCAAATGATGAGAAGATTACTGATATCTCAAATATTGACCAGTGCCTTGAGATTATATAAATCTCAGATGATTAGTAGGATTTTGAGATCAAAAAATATATATATATATATATCTTGGACAATAAAATGACGGAGGTCATAGAGATTCCGATTAAGAGATGTCTGAGAATATAGAGATCTCAAATGATGCTGTTTAAATTGTGGGTGTCCTAAAATCTTTAGAGAATGATATTAGGACTGTTTTGCGTAAAACACTTACATATAGGTTTAGTGAATATTTGGAAGTTGAATGATGATGGATAGCTCGATTATTTTTTCGATTCCTATCCAAAGATTCTTTCATCATATTTATAAGTGTATAGTTACTGCAGTATTTTTAGTGAAATGATAGTAGATGTGCTAGTATAGACATAGATAGATATAGACCAAAAGTCTCTAAGTAGAATAAATGTCATTTAATGAAATGTCATGTGCTTAAAAAAAAAAAAAAACATAATTACTGAACTTCTTAAAGAATAAATTTTCTAGCAAAGGTGAGATTGAAAAAAGAATTTCAATGTTACGAGTTGAACGATTCGAATGATGTTCCAAATCCGAACACTCAACTAGAGAAAGATAGAGAATTGTTTAAATACTCTATTCCTAGTGAGAGTGACAGAGCTATTGGAATAGCTTATTCATTTGTTCCCAGTGGGAGCGAAAAGACTAACAAGTTAGTGCTCTCAAATAAATCAACTTGTAGAAGTAACAAGAAGCTATCATACATTACGCTGTCCACCATGGAAGCTGTATTTATAGCATGTTCAGCTGCAGTCTAGGAAGTAATCTGGCTCATGAGATTCTTGAAAAATCTGAATTCAAAATTAATGTGAAAAAGTCAGTTACTATAACTGTGATAGTTAGACATCAATTGTCTATACTAAATATATGAAATGTCACAGTAAATCGAAGCACATAGAGACTAAGTACGATATCATCAAGGATATAATGATGAAAAGAATGTAACAATTTAGTATGCATCTACACATGAGTTGGTATTGGATCCACTGACAAAAGCTGTGACAAGAGATATATTTTTATCACATACTAGGTCTTTGAGTTTGTGTAGATTGTGATGTTATAATTGTTACATTAAGTTATATCTGTTTTATGATTAGATACGTCATTTTGGTTATATAAAACTAGTATATTCATTTCACATATATTATATATAAAAGTATGTCGTTAGGTTTTGAGATTGGTATTCTTACACGTACAATCGCCTTAGTTGCTAGGAGAGCAAGGTAAGATGAGACACATATTTTTTTAGAGGATAAAAATATTATTCTCTTAAGGGCTTGAAATATATGAAATGTCGCATTGACTGTAGTCAAGATGAGGTTCTACCTAAAATTAATATTGAACCGCTCATGATGTATCCCCACCATCATGAGAACTTGATTAAGCCAGATGTGAGTTTCTCGATAATAGATGCCAGAAAGGGCAAGCTTTGGAACTCAGGTTAGGCGTTAGAAAAGCGTCTGAACTAAAATCTGTACAGTGAATAATCTCAATATAAAAGACATACGTGTCCTTATTAAAGGATAAGATTCACTGTAACATGCGTTTCATACCGTGTGTGCTTATCGTGACCGACATGGAAAATGAGTGAATTTATCCCTAATTCCTCGTTGTGTAAGTTCCATTGAAGTTTATATAAAACTTCTACCTATGTCCTCAATGACTGTTCACTTTGTCTCAAAGTAATGAGGTGATATTTGTATCATTAGTGTGTCTTCTATGGCTATGATAATGCAACCTATGGGACATTACTATGATGTCAGTCATTTTTGTTGACCGAGAGACGAAAGTGAGACAGGAAGATTTAATGAATTTTATTTTGTTCCTATAGTTACTTGTCGCGACAATTTGCAATTTGGAATTGCAATTGTGATTATATGGAATATTGGAGGATCGAGCATGTTAAGGGATTAAATATGCTCGAGCAAATAAAATCCTATTAAATCTAGGACATTATAATGAACAAATTTACAATCTCTTGTATAGCAGTACAATTGAGATTTGAAAGACAAGCCACATTGTATATATTGTTGTTCATAGGTTACACGGTGTATTTGTCTGTATGAATGCCTGTACTCCTTATCATAAAGGGGTCACCAGTGTTTTCTTTGTGAGTTCTATTTGGCTCATCTGTGTGAGTGGGAGATGTTGGATTATTAGGTTGTTCGGTCGAGTTCACCCAAGATGATCCAAACCCATGACCCGATCCAAATCTATTTGAATTAGATAAGATTGAATAACCGCTGGCAGTTATTGGCGGTTACTGGCGGTTATCAGAAAATAACCGCCACCTCTATAAATTCTTGAGGAATTTCATTTGTTTAGAAAATGATGGAAAATCAATTTCAGAAACTTTATATATCATATGAGAGAAAAGAGAAAACAAATGGCAATGCAAATTACACTGTGATTTGAGGTTCCTTTCCGCCTATGTGATTGGAATCCGACCAGTTGAACAATCTAGAATCCAGGGCAATTTCCGCTGCGTAGAAACTGGTACGCTTTCGGTTTCTGTTTCACTGTTTTATTGAATTTATATAATGCTATGAATTCTTTCAGATATATTAAACAGGAGAATATGGGATCTACGACATGATGAATGTGACATTCTTCAGACTCTCGGATTAAGCTACCATCATCTTCCCCCTCATTTGAATCAATGCTTTGCATACTGTTCGATATTTCCTTCTGGCTATGAATTTGACAAGATATCGCTGATTTTGTTATGGATGGCAGAAGGTTTTGTCCAGCAACCCAAAGGCAAGAAAAAATTGGAAGAAATTGGTAATGAATATTTCAGTGAGCTGGTATCAAGGTCTTTCTTCCAGTCATCAGTTCACAATAATTCACTGTATGTAATGCATGGCCTCTTGAAAGAATTAGCTCATTTTGTTTCTGGGGACTTCACTTTTCGATTGGAGGATAAAGTGACAGATGGTGATCAAAACACGATCTTTGACAAGGCTCGCCACTCCTCGTACATTCGTAGTAGACGAGAAATGTTGACAAAGTTTGAGGCCTTCAATGGAGCTGAGTGCTTACGCACCTTCCTACCATTGGATCCAACCAGAGAAATTGGAGCCAGCTATTTGGTTAACAAAGTCCCACATGAGCTCTTGCTGAAGTTAAGATACTTACGGCTGCTATCTTTTAGTGCTTGCCGCATCACTGAATTGCCAGATTCGATAGGTGCCTTGAGACATCTACGCTACCTAGATCTCTGTCGGACTGCAATAAAAAGGTTACCTGATTCAACAGGCACTCTTTATAATCTACAAACTTTAATCTTATTAGAATGTTATTCCCTCAGTAAGTTGCCCACAGAGATAGGAAATCTAACAAGTCTACGACATCTGCGCATTAGTGAAGTAGACTTAGAGAGATGCCATTGCAAATTTGTAGATTGAGGAATCTCCAGACCTTGTCTCATTTCATTGTGGGTGTAGATAATAGCCCAGGAATAAAAGACTTGAGGGATATGAAACAACTTCAAGGACCACTTTTCATTTCAGGATTGAGAAATGTGGTTAGCATTACGGATGCAATGGAGGCTAATTTGAAAGACAAGAAGGAACTTACTCATTTGGCATTCCAATGGAATAACAATTTTGATGTTTCCATAAATGATAGAGATGAAGAGGAAGTATATCCCAAACACGGGAACCAAAAGGATCTCACCATCAGTGGCCATAGAAGTACACGATTTCCAAGCTTTAGAGAAGCTACGAGAGCTTCTAGGCAGGCGTCTGTTGAGTTAAAGTTGCATCAAACTAGTAGTTCAAATTATTCAAGAAATGAAAGAGCTGAACTGGATGTACTTGAGATGCTGCAACCTCATGAAAACATAAAAGAACTCATGATCACAGACTATGGAGGTACAAGATTTCCAACTTGGATTGGATCCCCTTTATTTTGCAATATGGTAGTTTTGAAGCTTATGAACTGTAAAAGGTGTAAATATCTACCCCCACTTGGACAGCTACCTTTGCTAAGAGATCTAATTATTGTAGGAATGGAGGGAGTAAAGTCAGTGAGTGCAGAGTTCGATGGAGATGTGAGATCCTCTATTCAACCTTTTCCACGGCTGGAGACTCTAAAGTTTGAGAACATGTCAGAGTGGGAAGACTGGTATTCTTATGGGGTTGAAGGCGCTGAATACTTTCTTCACCTTCGAAGTATTGAGATTTGTAACTGTCCTAAGCTGAAAACATTCTCACACCACTTTCCTTCCTTGAAGAAAATGGTTGTCAATGGTTGTGAAAGTTTACAAGCGCTTCCAAGGCATAACTTCGAGGAAGGTAGAGAATTTCCTAGTCTCCTCGAACTATTTCTGTGGGCATGTCCAAACCTGCAGGAGTTGCCTGTATTATTTCCTTCCTTAAAAACACTCGAGATAGACGGATGCCAAAAACTGACAGCACTTCCAAAGCTTCCTTCCATCGTTGAATTAGAATTAAACAAGTGTGATGGCAAGGTGTTACAGAGTATTGTTGGACTCACTTCGCTCATTTACATGCGTATATGCAAACTTGCCAATCTGGAATGTCTGGTTGAAGGATATTTTCAACACTTAACAGCTCTTGAAGAACTACAGATCTCTCATCTTGGGGAGCTTACAACTTTATCAAATAAAACTGGATTCCAAAGCTTCCTTTCTCTCCAGCTATTGGAAATCTCAGAGTGTCCATTCTTGAAGGAGTTGCCGGAGAACTTGTACAAACTTTCATCTCTTAAAGTGTTAAGGATTTGGAACCGTCCATCACTAGTATCATTCCCTCAAACAGGCTTGCCCTTGACACTTGTAGCTCTTGAAATCAAAAGTTGTGGGTCTTTGCAGTTCCCACCTGAGTGGACAAAGCATGAATCCCATATGAATGAAAAGAATACCTTGTCACTTGAATATTTGATTATTGAAGGATGTTCTTCTGTCATATCTCTACCAAAAGGCGAGCTATCTGGCACTCTGAGAGAACTTGAAATTCTAGACTGTGTGAATTTGCACTCTCTTCCAGAGGAGATGATCTGCAACAATAGTTCTCTTGAGATCTTGAAAGTTGCAGGGTGTCACTCAGTGACATCCTTTCCAGAAAGTACTTTTGATTTGGCCTTGCCTATGATCACATCCAACACTGTCATGAAGGTTAAGGAGCTTGTTATCAACAACTGCATGAACCTTCACTGCTTACCTAATGGACTACACAACCTTTCATTTCTTGATCACTTGGAAATATCTGACTGCCCACTTCTTCAGTCATGGCCAGAAGCTGGCTTGCCAACCTCAATGCTAAGATCAATTAGAATCTCCAATTGTCAAAATCTCAGTTCTCTACCAAATCGCATGTGTAGCATTGCGTCTCTTCAAGAACTACACATAGATGGTTGCAGCAGTCTTACCTCATTTCCAGGGGTGGCTGCCTGCTAATTTGATATTGCTTTCAATCTTGAGTTGTGAAAATCTCAAGCCCTCATCTGAATGGGGCCTTCACAAACTCACTAGTCTTACCGATTTCTCCTTCGGTGGATGTCAGAGTTTAGTGTCTTTTCCGGATGGCTGGTTGTTGCCCACCAATTTATCCTCTCTTCATCTCGAACGACTGCCAAATCTTAAATCCCTAACCAAGGGACTAAAAAACCTCAACCATCTTGAAACACTGGACATATTGGATTGTGGCAGCCTTCAAACACTGCCAGAAGAGGAGCCAACTACCATGTTTCTGAGTCTTTGGGATGCTTTCTGATAATAGCAAGCAATTGAAATTGTAGTTTCATATCTGCTCCTGTTATTATCTAAAATAAAATAAAATTGACAGCCATCATTCTGAAATCCAGCATTAACATGGATGGAATATACCTCAATTGAACTCTATTGATGATTAGTTTTTTTTTTTTTTTTCCTTTAATGAGTGTTAGTTCTCATTATAGTTTCACACAGTTCATTATAGAATCTCTTTTGTTTGCTCAATGCAAGTTCCTAATTGTCAATGGCAGGTTTTGATTTGCAAAGTTTCATGATGAATGTTTACACTAATAAAATTCTGTTCCTTGATTAGTTTCTTTTGTGTTTCAGTGAATGGTTGTAATATGGTGCAGTGGAAGTTTGTTTTGTAATCGAAACGGATAAAATCAAAATAATATGATAGAACTAAAATTTGAAGTTTTACTACTGAAGAAAAATCATAATAACATACTTAACGTATACAAGTCAAACTTATTTGTAATGTTTCCAACCCTAATCTTTATAGGACTCCTAAACTAAAAAGGAAATTTAATTAATAGGTTCCTAAACTAAAAAGGCAATAAGTTATTGACTAACAAGTATTTAGCTTTACTAATTAAAATAGGAAAACGTAACATTGAAGAATTCTTTTTATTCCTAATTTGTCCTACATCATAATCATTCAGATCTTGACTTCATTTTAATTCTAAACCTCTAATAAGAAAACGTAACATTGAAGAAATTCTAGGTCCCTTTTTTTTCCTCTCATTTGTCATGTAGGGCTGATTACAATATCAAGTATTTTGACTTTTGCTCAAACCAGAGCCATAATTGAATTTATCTGTTAATTATGGAAAAGCACTCTTGACTAGGCAGTTGACTGTTAACTCTAACCAGACCTTTTTTCGTATTATTGTGCAGCTTGCTTTAATCTCTTAGTCTAGGATTCTATGCCAATGTCTACAGATACAAGCACATCTTGTCACCACCTAGAGCATAATAGATGGTGACCATCTTCAAAACCTCTAATATTTATTTTTTTCCTTTCCAGATGGATTATATTCACATCGTAAAATATTTTGCACTTTTTTTTTCTTTTTGTTTTTTTTGCGTTTAATTTTTAAAGGAAATTGGAGTCTTGTTTTGCTTTTGAGATTTCCTTATGTTTACATTGATTTATCATTGCTTATCTAATGCCTTCTACTAGAGTGTTTAAATACTCTTCGTCACGTCATTTCTTATTAATTTAAGTTTTTAAATATAGTAGTAACTAACATGATATCAAAATGTGATGGTTATATTTGGTGCAAAAGTAAAATACCGTATAATGGCTTATATAGGTCGTAAAGTTGTATGGTTAAAAAATCTCGAATGTGTATACCAAAGCTTCATATGTGATGTATTGTGATAATTAATCTGCAACATACATAGCATATGACCTAGTTTTTAATAAGCGAGCTAAGCATATAGAGGTGAATTGTTACTTAATATGAGAGGCTTTGATGGCAAGAAATATGGATAATTGGATTTTATTTTTTCAGGGGAGCTCTGCTCCACAATTTGTTCTTGGCTAGCATTAAATTAACATCAGCAACATTTGGCACTGCTTTATACAATCTCAATCCAGCATTTACATATCTTGTGGACCTCTTTTTCATGTGGTTTCTCATCTATTTTGTGTCAGTGTTTTAATTGTTTTTTTTTTTTTTCTTCTTAGGGTGTAATGGATGCACTCTATCATGATGTAATTTTTAAGCATGCCAAGGAATGAATTCCTTAGAAATTTTTTGTACCTATCCCAGATATCGGTTAAGGATGTTTTAGTTTTACCTTTTATTGTCGTTTTCCAAATGTAACAGGGAATGTTTTGGTACATTTGCTTGAATCCTTAATTTGGTAGATTTTTCATTTCATTTTTTCAGGCTTGAAACTTCCTCGCTCAAAACTTTGTCAGGGATAGCAAAGTTGGTAGGGACTGCTACATGCATAGGTGGTGCAGTGCTGTTTACATTCTGTGAAGGCTTTGAAATCAATATATGGCATAGCAAGATTGATTTGCTTCAGGACAATCATAAGGTTCCTCAAAACGTTCATAGCGGAATGTCTGGTCATCAAGAAGCATTAGGCTAGGCATTTCACTAATAGCTTGTTTATCTTATTCACTTTGGATAATAGTTCAGGTAAGCAGACAATCGAGTTCTCATGATTTTGAAATGATAAGCTACAATGTTAGTTATCCCAATTTGTTTATGCACTTGTATCTCGACTTTTATATATCAATTTTGAAATAACCCATTTCCTGTGCAAGACCACATTTTTGCAATTGATTCAACAAATGGAGATGTTATAACAACTAATAGATAGTTGTTAAGACAACTGATTAGTGATTGTTATAACATTTGAATAAGAACTCGTCATAACAGAACAATTAAACATGTTGAAACATCACAAATGCACAAGTTGTAATAGAATAAAAAGAAGATAAACATTTTTAATATGATTCGATTTTACTTTATATCCATGAGACCACAGACAAAGTTATAAACTTATTAATGAATTTTTGAACACTATAATCACTCCTTGATTTACTCAACGAAAGACTCCCTCCTAAAATTAATGCAAGACTTGTACAAATTCACCAATTAAGTTTATACGAGATTTCCTCGTCTTTAATAGTCTTCAACTTCTTAAACTCCCTTAAACAACTCAAAAACCTGTCTTTTCCCGAAGATCTAATAGTTTGTTCTCCCAATAAGTTTTTGTTACAAACCTGACCCAACAAGTTCACACTTCCTAAGTCTAAAAGTCAACTTCGAGAAAGTCTCTCTAAGGTTTGCAAGCACTCTCTTTCTCGCTCTCCACTCGTATTGCTTGCTTATCTTTCCTGAACGAATTGGTCTGTTTTTATTGAAGATACGTGCAATAATTAACCTGTAAGAGAAACTGTAAATATTAATTACGATACTGATAAAAAAGTAAAATCACTTGAGTGACTTTGTTGCTTGATCTTGTTCTCTAACTTGTTTTCCTTAACCATCATACACCATGCTCGATGGTCCCGTTATGAAATTGCAACCTCTATATCAAGACAAACTCGAGTGCCGTCTCTCGATCAAGACAAACTTGGATCATTAGCATCCTCCATTATAGTTGTGCCACACAGAAAATAAAAAATAAAATAAAATAAAAATTTTAAAAATTAAAAGACAAAAATCCTCAAACGCAATCCCCCATTGTAAATGTACCGCATGGTAGTAGGGGTGGCAATATGGGTCACAACACGACGGGTCGACACGAATTCGCGAAAAATAAATGGGTATGGGTTGGAGTTAAACGAATTCGTGTCGTAATTGTGTCGACCCGCTTAACCCGTTTATTAAACGAATCAAATGGGCGTTTGATTAAACGAATCGCGGGTTGACACGATTAAATTGGGGTAAAATTATAATATTAAAAAATTTTAGGGATAGTATGTAATTATACATATATCTATATATAAACACAAGCTAAACCTAATCAGATTCTTATTTTTATCTCCAAATTTCAGCAGCCTTGCAGCCGCCACTCTTCAGTCATCACTCACCTCATTTTGTGACACCACACTCGACGGCACACACCATACCCGACGGCAATTGTTATCAACACCCACACAGCCACACCACACAACCACACCCGACAAAGCACATACCTGCAGCTCATCCCTCCTCCCACCACACCCGAACGGCAGCGGCAAGCAGCAATCTCTTCCCCACACCCGACAGCGGCAAGCAGCAGGCTCTTCCACACCCGACAGCCGCAGCGATGCTCCTCACCTCCCACGGCCACACCACACACCCACACGGCAAGCTCATTCTTCCCACTGTCACTGCCGGTCGCAGCCGCTCGTCCTCTTCTCCACAGCTGCTCGTCCTATCAACGTTGTTTTTTTGTGATTTTTGGATAGGTTGGAAGTCCCATTGAATCAAAGGAGGAAGAATTTAAATTATAATGTTTTGTGTTTGGAGAATGATAAGTTAAACAATTTAATTTCTATGGATTTGTATTGAGTTGAAGTATGATTTTATTTGTTATGTTTTTAATTAGAATAATATGGAATGTTATGTAGTTGATTAATGTGTTGAATTAGTTGGTTTATTATGAATTATTTATTTATTTGTGTTTAAAATATTAATTTAAGTTAAACGAATTAAAACGAATCAAACGGATTAAACGAATTAAAACGTTAAACGGTTAAACGAATTACGGGTTAACGGGTTTAGATCCTTTATGATTTCATTAATAACGAATTAATCGTGTCATTCGTTTATAAACGAATGTGTGTCGAATCCCAAAAATATCAACCCGCTTTATAAACGAATTCGTGTCGAATTGGTCGAATTCATAAACGAATCGAATCGAATCGAGTTCAACCCGACACGCCAACCCGTTTTGCCACCACCTACATGGTAGGATCATAGCATGAGATGTAACATTCATGTATGGTACATCCAACTGCACCCAAGATTTTCCTCATGGTCGACGTGAATCAAATTGTAAGGAGTTCTCTGATACTGGGTGTAGAATGAAAGAAAAAGTGAAATATTTTTAACTATAGGGCCGTTTGTGCGACTTTCCCTTATTAAGTATGATCCCAGCACACATTAATTACACAATATAGGAATCTAATACATCAATTGATACATTTTGAGTGACAAATCATAGGTAATGGATGCACACTACACCACCTTCTCAAATGTTAAATTATTATTCTTATTATTTTGCAAAAAGAATTATGTTATCATTTTATCTTAAAAAATACATTAATATAGATTTCATGTTCAAAATTTCCCACAAAAAAAAAAAAAAAAAAAAAAAAAAAAAAAAAAAAAAAAGCCACTAACAACGTCAATACCACCATCACCATCATCAATGACATTATCACAAAGCACATACAAGCAATGGCAATTGGTGTTAACATACAGGTCCAGTAATGAAAGTAATATTAATGTTGAACAACACCAGTGAAAGAAATTGTCAGCAAACTTGTCGAAATATCAGTAATCTTTCTAAGCAAGACAAGTACAAATTTTTTGACCTGCCCCGTCCAAGAAAGTAGCCTCCAATGTCTCTGAGAACAGGCAAATATTAAAGTCACCATTCTGAATTTACCAGATTATAACTAAATAATCGGATATACCCATTCTTACCGAGAACGAGCTTTAACTGATATAACTTGCCTTGATTGTTAATCTATAGAACATGGCTTTCATACCAAAATCTGAAAGCAGAACAAGAGAATAAATATATGTACAAGCAATTCATCATAATTAGATAGACCGATTAAAACAATACAATCGAATGTGGCCTGTACTTTGGCAGATCTAGAATTTTGAGCTAAATGGTCCGCATAATTCAACAAACCCTACGACTGTTTATGATTACCATTGAAATTTATCTTACAAATGGGGTTTAATACTTCTACAAGTTTTATATTCTTTCATAAGTACGTAAATCTGTTTCCAAGTCAGCAAGATAAACTACTTTTAAATGTTTGACAATAAGAAGAGAATAAAAATGAAAGAATATAACAAAATACAGATTCCGCGATTCAACTTTGGAGAGAGACAATATAAGGCATATTGGCATAGGCTAGTAGCCTGATCCAGCTGTGGAGCCACCAATCTTCTAGTATAGACCTCAGCAGCCCACTAGATCAAAAGAAACAAAAAAACAAGGAATTAAGGGCGGAAACCACCTTCACTACTTTGGTTATAGGTTGCTGAACCCTTACTCTGTACGCAATATGGCAAGAAAGTTACGTGGCAGAGACTCCTGAATGAAGATATATCTTCAACTTTAGAGACTCTACCTCATGCTTCAACTGCCTTTTCTCTTCCACTGACATTCCTGTCCCAGGGCAGATTTGCTGTCAATCAGATTTACAGAACTGACATTAGATCACTATCTTTTTCTTCATCCCTTTGCTAGGTCACTATTGCATTAGTTTACATCTAATAAACGTTCAATTGGCAAGAAATGCAAGCTATAAGCTAATAACTGTTATTAGCAACGGCAAGATTCAAGGTTTATAAGGAACTCTAAATTATTTTGCCAATCTGATCACAAATGAGAAGTGGTATAAGTTAAGAAGTAAAAGAATTAAAAGAAAGAAAAAAGGCAGGTGAAGGGACAAGTATTTAACTAGGTCAACCTAATCTCCACCGCATACAAACTTTCTTTAGAAATTTAAGAGCTATGAAACTGTCCAGCTTACCAAAAACATAATGCTGATAACAAGTTGAGAAGTGATACAATTAAAAACAAAAAATAACAATGCCTTTAAATTAATAAATCCCCACAAGACATATCGTGAGAGGTCTTAAAACCAAGCCACTTCAATTCCCACTCAATATATGAAGTAATAAAGAAGCTGCTAAGGTCTGAACTACAATACTTGATTGATCTCACTACAGAAATGGATACTTCGACTTTGTGCAAAGAAATTCACTTTTTATTTTGTATTGGGGCACATCAATATATCAAGTTTCAGCTTAATTAAACAAAAGGATTTTAAAACCTCCATTTTAAATTTTCATGTAAGCTTTAGACCAAGTGGCACTACTGCAGCTCTCAAAGAAGTATGTTCAAATTGGAGACCAGTAGTTCACATAATTTCTTCAATATTATATAGGTATCACTGACATATAACTCCATAAACCAAACGCAGTGAACTTCATAGATAGGAAGGTAAAGGCAGTCATATTGATTATTTTTACCTGCTTAGCCTCTTTTACCCCTATATAACTTTCTACTCAGCAAATGTTCATTGAGATTTATGTTTAGCAAGGTCACAAATGAAACTGTCCATAAAACAAGACGTGGTAACATTCTGCAGCAATTATTGTTATCTCCTATAATTTTACAGAATAACAAGCGTTTATACAAAACAAAATAAATAAAAGTCCAAAAAAATTCACCTGTCAATGGTTCTTCCTGTGAAAATGAGGGGAAATATCTAGAATACTTCCCAACACCAAATTGTTCACCATATGCTGTATTTGTTAGAGTCCAGAAAAATTAATGCCTTCCAGAGCTGACAATAATTTACTCGAATGTTTCATCCAATGTTCGGTATGTTTCCAGTGATCTAAAAGAACTACAATGTTTAAACATGATATGTAAAACATAACTAGTTTAGCACCACCCTAATAATAACAGATTTGACAAAAACTATATTTACGGATTGAGTCATCAATATGGGACATACCAGAGAAAAGCCGGGTTGACTTCTGGAGAAACTAATATATTACCAGGGTGCGGATCCTCATGCACAAAAAGCCATGGACAAATATCATTTCAGCAAAGACGTCTACCAGTGCTTTTGCAACCTATAATAGAAACTAAAGCAAAGATGGCTTAAACAACGGCACAAGTTGAAGGGAAAGATCAGTTTACATGTAGCAAAGAAGGTTGTTAGTAGCCCATGGATGCGCCTCGGAAAAAGCCGAATAGGTTTAATAATTAGTAACTTAGGATTACACAAGCAAATTTCATATACGGGTAGCCAACCCTATTCTGATGTAGGACAATTATCTTATTGGGAATTGTGAATAATAAATAAGAAACCAATATCCCGTTCCGTTGTTTCTTATAATTTAGGGGTTGTGGCAAAAGTGCCCCTATACTATGGTCTATAGGTCATAGGCAATGGTTAGAAAAATAAGTATCCTCCTTAGAAGGCCAAATCTCATATGGCCTTTTTTATTCAGTAGGTTTTCATGCTAGTCAATTAAATATCTGAATTACTCACTTTAATTAGCTTTGTTCTAAATTTTAGGATAACTATGCCAATGACACTAGATGGTAAAGTAGCAATTACATAGTCAAGGTATTATCATCTTTTTAATTTGTTTCAAAAAATGTTTAAATCTATCACCTTGAATTTTGATTTGATATTTCTAAGGTTTTCAAAGAGTATACGATGAAATACAACTATATCTTCGAGCTTAAATGTCATAATTTAAGAATTATGACATTACGATTTTATTTAAGCTAGTTGCCAAAGATCTCTCTTGCAACTTCCATCTGAATCTCTCTTGTTAAGCTAGACTGATAGTCTATCCGGAAGAGGGTTTATGATGAAGCTGATTTGGGTCTTTCCAAATTGGGAAATTTGAAACTGAGAATGGTTGTTGTTCAAAAGATGTTGCAACAGGTAAGAGGGATGGATTTCTTTTTTCAGTATAGCAGGAAGAAAAATCAGTGGTGCAGAATAACATTGAGGAGAGGTTGAGTCCAGCTACAGACATTCTTAAAGATGCAAAGGAAATCATTTGTGAAGAGGACCAGTGAAAAGACTAGATTATTTTTAAAAAGATGAATTTATCCTTTACTTATCTTGTTAAACCAGCACAGCATATAATCCACAAGGTTAAATACAATTTTCGTTTCCTACCTAAAAACAAAGGATCTCTCTTGTGTCTCTTCTCTTATTCTTCTAGATCAAATTCTTATCCATCTGTAATTTCTTACTCTTCACCAGAAATTTTCAGAATGATGAGCTATCAATTTAACTCAGAAAACTCCGAAGACATGAATTCTATTTCATAAACTTATCTGAACTCCTAGCTAAACTCTCACAACAGAGCATCTTTCTGTGGATACTTGCCAATATTTCACATATACACCACCTACCCAAAATTCAATCTCTCCTACATAAACTATGATCTACGTGGTGTGAGGAGTTTAGAATACCCCCACAGTAGCATTTATAAGACTTTTAACCACTCTAAGGCCATGTAAGGTTAGTGTTTCTTTTTCATATAAACTGGGAAATCCTACATTTCTTCATTCATTAGGCTCCAAATTGGGGATATTGTTGAATCGCAAAACTTGGTAGTCAAGTACACTCATGCAATGTTTTATATCCCAAGGAATTGAACTCATAACCTTGGCTGGAGCCAAGGGCTTTTTACCACTCCGCCACCCTTGAATTCCCTTTAGGGTTAGGTTGCTCACCACATCTTTATAATATATATATATATATATATATGTATGATGTATGTATGTATGAAGAAAGAAATTGATGAAACTCAACATTGTCAAAATTTACATAGGTTAAAGAAACAACCTTTATGGGATTTACTCTCATTTCTTTCAAATCTCCAACTCATCAACCCTAAAAATCCAAGGACATTCATGTTAATAGCACACTATATTCAAAGTCAAATGCTTAGCTGTCAACTATTTTAAGATGCATTTTAAGGCACGTCCAATTCATCCATCATTGATTTATGGATCAAATCAATAAAGCAGACCCATACTCCGATGTTTTAAACCATACCTTGCAGCCTTGGCAGAACTCCATTGTCAGAACTTGGCTTGTTGTCAAATCCTGGACATATACGATCGTCAGATTCAGATCATATATATACCTTCTGAGTTAGAAGTACCTAATATTCTAAAGACAGACCATTAAAAGACCAATGAATAACCACGGGGCAGAGACCTATAATAACATACCCAAAACACTTGAGGAACCCGGACCACATCATTGTTTCTAAAGTTTTTAGCAGTTCTCTCAGAATTTTTTGCCCTCCTGAATGAAATCTGTGGAGACGTAAGAGGGAAATCCATAACTTTTCATTTACCTTAATAAATTGAATTAAAGATTAGAAGTAGTCGATCCCTCCACAAGTCACAAAGAACAAAGTATAAAGAAAGTCATCAGCAAATATCTTTCTACATCAACTCAGATCATAAGTGTCTATATCTGCATGTTAAAGCTAGCTGTCATTTAGCCATAGATTTTAAAAGTTTGGCTTTTCAATTAGCTATAGACTGATTGTGTATTTATTGCGAATTGATCCTACTTCCTTTTCTTCTCTAGGACAGGTACTACAAATTCTAGAACTATTGGATGAATGATATACAACTCAATTCCCTCTTCTTCTCATTTCTCTATTGTATATGGTTTTTTATGCTCTCTGTGAGCATAGCACAACACGGATGGGATCCATACAGTTTTCCCATAAGTTATAAGTCAAGATTATGCAAAAAGTACAAGGAAGGAGAGAGGGATCAATGAAAGAAAAATTCTCAAAACTTAGCAACTTTCAGTTCTGCTGGCTGCTGCTATGAAAGGCAAAAGCTATCATATTCGAGCGTAAATATCAAACTGTTACCTCCTTCATCATTTATCAATCTGAGATACACATGCCAACTCAATAATCTATTTGCAGCATATGCAGTCTGAGCAAGAGTATCAAAGATGAAGGAACACAATAATCTTGGCCAAGTTTCAGCTTCTACGATATACGCATGCAGATAAATGCATGTGCTGAATGCGTGATATTACAATTTATTGTCCTAACATGCTATGCATAGTTGCATTTCAGCCAATACATCAAAAAAAATTGTTAGAATAATTGTAACAAACTTAATAGAGATACTACATTTAACATAAGTTCTATCCCAGATTTTACAGCTGAACCATTTATAAGATACTTTTTAGTTCAATGGCAAGGCAAGTAACATAATAAGCAATTTCTCAACAAGAAGTAGAAAACATTTTACATAGTTTTTAACTGGTAGAGAGGGTGTCAAAATGGCTCTAAGGTTGAACAAAGTTTATCCAAGTATAAACTGAACATCCTTTATGACAGCTATAAATTCTTTAATATTCGAACTACAAAACTAAAAGGTAATTTACAGAAGTGCATAAATGATCTACTAAATTGTAGAACCTATTATCCAGATGATCAATGCGAGTTAACTGGCAAGAATATTGTATTACATACCAAGTTCCAAGAAATAGCGCTTGCGAATTCTGATACCAGCCACCCAAACCTGTACTCGGGAAAAAACTATCGAGATAGAGAACTCTTTTAAACTCGTGAAAGACATTGTACAATATAATATGTAAAAAATTAATATGTAATATGAATCCTTGTTTTTTGTAAATTCGTCTATTTCGATTATAGCCGTGTTAGATAATGATAAATAAAAGAAATAGACGAATTCTTTAGGTCGAAGCCTTGCACAGAAATAAATATAAGTATTTGGTTGTGGTAAGGTCATTCAATTTATTATTTATTAATATTTTCTTTTGGTCAATCGTTTAATTGAATAAAATCAACTCTTAACATTTAAATAAAAATGTTCTCCATGGTCAGAGTTCATCAATCCTCTCATAGACTGGCAACCACTGTCTCTGGAAGCAGCCATTTATCCATTGTATTAGTAACAGTAAAACTTCCATTTACCCCTTGTTCACAATGAACTGCCAGCACAACCTTGCTATAAAATATTATAAATGGATGCTCCTCACAATTACTGCACAACAATCAAGACCTATATTTAACCATGTTTCCATTCACTCATTTTTCTACCATCACTCCAACTCAACCCCATATTTTTCTTTCTGCTTTACATAAGAACCCCTATAGTTATATTTAGCGACATATCACAGGCGCTTGCTCTATCTACTTTAGTTTCCCTTTCCAGTTCTTATAAATCCTTATTATGATCCATTTTAAGATTCTTTAATCTAATTTTTTTCTCCAAAAACATTTTCTAGAATAATATTTTCCTCTGACCCCTCTCCTTTCCTCTTCCGGAAACAATACAAGCTTCTCTGTCCATCTCAATGTTTTAAAAGGCGAAAGGCGAAGCGAGGCGATGGAACCTCGACGAGGCGAGGCGGTCGCCTTGAGGCGGATCAAGGCAGCAGCCTCAATTCAAATGAGGAAAAAAAGATATTTTTTATTATTACATATATATAAACTATAAAATTCATCCACTAACTTATTTCTCATTTTGTATAATTATTCATATAAACTATAAAATTCCACCCTATTAATATATTTTTATGTATTTCAAAAAAAATTTTTTTTTTTTTTTTTTTCAAATATACATGTGTATATATATAAACTGCAAATCCCACCTCATTAACCTTTTCTTTGTTCTTAAATACCATTTTTGAAAAAAATACTCTCACCCCACTAACTTCTTTTTTAATTTTTTTTATCTCCCATTTTTGAAAAAAAATAATCTCACCCCACTAACTTATTTTTTAATTTTTTTTTATCATTTTATATACAAAAACTATACAAATCTCACCCCACTAACTTAGTTTTTAATATTTTTTTACTTTTTGTCCTTACCTTTTTTGAAACTCCCACCCCACTAACTTACTTTTGAGTTTTTTTATCATTTTTTATATAAACTATAAATATCTCACCCCACTAACTTAATTTTTTTTTTTTTTTTTATTTTTGTCATTATATACACACTGCCTCACATCCACTCTCTTCTCTCTTCACTCCTAAGTCCTACCACCGACCCAACTCACAACTCACAGTCACTCACTCTCTTCACTTGCCTCTTAGGCTGGGTCACAACTCACCAGTCACTCACATCTCTCACTTGCCTCTCAGGCTCTCAGTTTGTAACTCACGATCATCGACTGTCACTCCCACCACAGTTCATCTTTCTAGTTTTCTTCTCACATTTAGCTTTACTCTCTCTACTCTCTCTCTCTCTCTCTTAAAACCAGTGCTTGACTGCCTCTGACAGCTCGGTACGCCCTCTGGATCGCTCAGGTCGCCTCACCTCCAGGCGACGGAGGCGGTCGCCTCCCCTCCAGAGGCGGGTTTTTCCCAGCTGCTCCGCCTTATATGTGCGCCTTAAGGCGCCTTCGCCACCAAGGCGGCGAGGCGCCGCCTTGAGGCGCCGCCTCGCCTCGCCTTTTAATACCATGGTCCATCTAACCCATTTCCTAAGAACTCCTAACAACATTTATTGTCAAACATTATTTTGACCATGGATCAGCATTAGCACAGACCACAATCAGCATGTCTAAAAATTAGTTGCTCACTGCATTCAATAATTTTCTCCAAGCACTGAAACTCAAACTCCATTATAAGTAGCCAGCTTTGTCTACTTTTTGCTTATTCTAGTCTCTTTCCAATTCTCACTGACAAGTGACACCCTATTCAGAACTCCTCTCTTTTAACAATTTAATTCTAAGATTATTTCCTTTTACAGAAAGACTCTTCTAACAGTTGCTTTATTAAGAACCTCTGTCTCTTTACCCATGATCATATATTCTTCCAAAATTTACATTCAGCTAAAAATGTAACCTTCAGTATCTCTTCCACAAGCTTAAATCTAAGTATAAGATAAAATTTGTGGCACCCAACACAATAATAATACCCAAAGTAGATTAAATAACTTATGCCTCCATCCTCTTTTAAATGTGAACCCATAGATATACACAAGTCAATATGTAAAGATATTCAGGACTTGAAAAATTTTTCCTTACATATATTTGATTTGATATATGTTTACATTCACAAAAAGACAACATCAAGTAAAAACACACTAATGAGAAATATTGTGAAAGTCAGTACGCACCCATGCAACAGACTTTGAGAGGAAAGACATAATCGTTGTGTCTAGTCTCAACTTATGCTCTAACCCAGGATACTGCACCTACTTTTCACAAAAGGAGAAAGGAAAAAGGAAACAAATTACTGTCAAATACATTATCATTTGAACACAGCTTTAACAAGCAAGACATAATTCAGCAAATATCATATCCAAAATTTTTGAATGGCATACAAACCAAAAATAAATAAATAAATAAAACAAAAGGAGGTGTGCTGTCACTTCCTTTTATGGATGCATAAACCAAAGCCAAAGAGGTAATACTTGATAACTAAAATGTTGATTACGATATCACTTATGACTCCACTTCGAGCCATTACCATGCATACAGTGATGCCAGTTACATCTCAGTAATTTTGATTATAGAATACTAACAATCAGATCCACTGCTAGATGTGTAAAATACATAGACTGATCTAATGGACGCAAATTAACATTACAAAATCCACTAATAAAAGGTTTCTAGTGCAGCATCCTAAGTTTAATTCTACAAATGATCTACTACTGTCATATTGAACCTTATGGTGCTCAACAGTCTAATTGTTGATTAGAAAAGGAAATGAGTTGACCATGATAATATCGGTTAAGCATTTAGTCTGTCTATGAGTAACTATACCTTGTTATTGGTTTGAGTGGAAAGCAAAACGCAAACACCCAAATAACTAGACAAAGCAAAACCAAAGCACAACAGTAAGATGGAAAACTGAGTAAAAGCAAAATACTTCTACAGTTGCTTATGCGCATAGCTTTTCAGACGCTCAAGGATCTAACAAGCAAAAAAGATGTACGGACCAAATGTACGACAACCAAGAGAAATTTTCCAAAAAGTATACCAACACACTCACAGGAATGTCATAATCCAGAGACAGTAACATGAACTTTGTCGACTAACCTTAATCGCAACCTCACGATTATCACTCAATATCGCACGATGCACTTGGGCAATAGATGCAGCAGCTATCGGTTGTTCATCAAGAGAAACAAATCTGAAAATTTGCACACATCTCATCTCAAAGTCAACAAAAACACCATCTATGGACAAATTCACACCAACACACTAAACTAAAACTAATTCTTCGTCTTCTCATTCGATTTAAAACTTTAAAAACTTGGTTTCTCGTTTAGCTACTTGTTACGGCGCAATCAAACAAAGCTGACAACTCATACACTACCAGCATATCGAAGAACACCATAAAACACCAGAAACTAAACTACCAAAGGCGAATCCAAAGGCTTACATACATGTCGGACAAATCCTGACCTAAATTGCCAATGAGTACTTGTTTAATGTCTTTGAAATCACAAGGAACTACCTACATACAGCACACATTAGTTTCAAAACATTCGATCAGACAAATAAACGAAAAACGGAGCCTTAAGTATGATTAGAAAACCTGATCCTGTAACGCAGAGAGAACTGAGGAGTACTCATTCGGAACCCGGCGCATCGCGGCAACAAACTGTCCGGCTTTTATGTAAAAGCCTTTATTCGTTTCGCATAATTTGAGGATTCTAGAGGCCGAACGTAAATGAACCTAACAAATCAACAAAGATCGAACGTTTCACTGGAATTAACAAACAATGCATTGGAGTCATGTTGTATGGTTAAAAACCTCGGATAATTGGCGAGTGTAATGTTGGGAAGCGGGAGGGAGTCCATGTAAAGAGTACTTGTAGTCAGCAACAGTCAAAGCAATCTGTCGAAATGGAAGTAAAATATGTATCAGAGAGAGTGAAATTAGAAAAGACGAAACAAGGAGGAGGAAAAAGGAGAATCAGACGGTGGAGATTGCGCGAGAGGAGCGACGTAGGGGTTCGAAGAAGGGAAGAGAATGATCAGAGCCGTTGGTTGCGTAGAAGGTGGTGAGGCCAGTAGCTGTTAGCAAGTAGATGTTTGCCGGAAACCTAAACAGCTTGCTAGTCTTCCCCATTCTCTTCAAAATTTAAAAAACACCACTTTTGTTTTTATACAGATTGGTGGATTTGGATTTGAAAAAAAAAAAAAAAAAAAAAACCCTGACATTTTGTCTAGTTAATATTTATTTTTATATTTATATAATTTTTATGTATATTTTTAAAAAAGGAAATTTTCAATTTAGTTCTTAACTTTTTATGAAATATTAGTTTTTACTTACAATGCGTTTTTCCACCTTTCCTTTGGCTATTGTTGGTTTCCACTTTTTCCTTCTTCTTCTCTCTGTGATGTTTAATGGCTGCTGTAGCTGACATTGGAGTGTTTGGGTTGATCAGCATCCTGTCTGCTTTTGCCTTCTTGTTGGGTTGATCAATATACCAGGTTGAACTGTTCATAGTGAGATGCTCTATTGCTTGATAATTGTCTAAACAAAATGCTAAAACATTTCAGAAATTGAGATTCTATAGTCATCATGCTTGTTTGAGGATCGTCATTATGTGTTATATTTTATATCTTGATGATCTTCTTATGTATCCATGACCTGTTTGCTCAAAAGGTTTTTCATCTTGTATTTCAACCTTTTGTTTCATATAAGAAAAACAGACATTAGATCAAACATATAATTAATATTTTTCTAACATAATTGCATGTTCATTTTCTTTTTATCTACTGGCATCAGGTCAGAGCACTACAAAACCAGTTGAGATCAGACTGGAAAGCACGGCTCAGATCTCTATTTCCAAAAATAAGAGAGAAAAACTCACATAGCGTGGGAAAATTCTCCACAAATTAAGTAGGATGAGTGCACTTTTGAACCTATCACATAGGCATGGGTGAGGGGCTGCTTTTACCACTCTAGTACCCCTACTTTGCACAATTATATGTTCACTTTGTAATTTTTTGGCTGTTAATATTTTCTCGTTTCTTATTAAATAAATTAAAAAAAAAAGATAAAAATAATTTCATATTAGTTTGATAGAAGTTAGATGTTGGTGTTGTTAATTGCACTAAGTTGAGCCTAGAAGCAAGTAAAACCACTGAACAGCTACTGCATTTGTCCGAAATTGAAATCTTTTTGTCATTATTTTATCCAGCTAAGTTTGTTGAGTGAGTGTGCGTAAACATCTAACTACTGTGCTCAGTATTTGAGTGGTTTTTATTTCCATTCAGTCTTTTGGTTTTTGCATGGTTGTGGCAACGTTCTAACAGCTTTTTTTTTTTTTTTTTATTGAAATGTTTGAAAATATTTGCAGCCTTTTGCTCTGATTGTGAAGAGGGAGAGAATGCTGGTGTTGCAAATGAAAATTATGAAAATCCTTAAGCTAACCAAGCATTCATTATGATCCTTGAGGGCTTGGCAGACTGTATAGCTTGTTCAGGAAACAGTATATAGGTATCATGCTAATAGAGATACTTTCATGTTCAATATTCTTGAATACGCTTCTTGTCAATATAATCAATTATTGTCAATCTAAAATGGCATGATTTTGGTCCTCTGATTGTAGAAATTTTTATATACAACTCACGCGCACACAGAAAAATATATATTTTAAAATCTATTTAATGCAACAATTATATATTCACAACAAGAAGAGACCTTAATTAGTTGAACTAGCAAATGCCCACCACAAGACCTTATTATTAGAGCATATTCTCCATTGATATATATTTACATTAGTTTGTGTTTGCTAACAATCAACGATTAGTCACGGTAAGTTGAAGAGCCTTTGTTTTTTTTCAGCCCCATCTTTTGTTTCAACTAATCTGGAAACAGGTTTGTTCGATTAAATCATGAATATTATGCCATTCGGGTTTTGGGGGAAGGGGTATTAACACTTGTATCCACAACATCAATGTTGTATGTCATATTATGTGCATGTCATTTGGTTGTTTTTCGTTGCATTGTTCATCTTTTGATAATTTTTGTGCTAGTATTTTGAATATTTTCATTCAGAAGGTTTCAAGTTGTTTCCAGAATTGAAGTGATTGTGCATATTTCTTTATTAATAATTTACTTATGATTACATAATTTTTGTTTGGACAGTTACTTTAGCTGGGCTATATAATACATCATTTTTGTTTGTACGGTTACTTTAACTGGGGCTATCAAAGAGCATTGTAAAATGTTGGCGGCAATAACCATCTATCATAAGTGACCACTTCAGATCATTTTCATTTTAAAAAGATAATGGTCCAAAAGTTATTGCTTCTTTTTGCCAGTTCTAAACTACATAGACGCTGCTCTCCCTGTGACATTTTTATTGAAATAGTACTTACAATTAAATGATCTCTGTTAACTGTCTAAAATCAATGGGCTTTCTTTCAGGATTTGGAGCTTCGCAGAAATGCTGTTGTTGTGCTGGCTTTTTAGCCTCATCTGGAAAATGCGGCTTTGAAGTTTTAGCGAATCATAAACTAAGCGAAGATGCAACTTTTCTAATGCTGATTCTGCAAGCATTGGCTTCTGAGATAGACATGGAAGCAGCAGGTCACAATGTGAATGCAGATATGTTTACAGCCAGGTAATTGACAATTTAGGGGGTGCATGCAAATTTTCTCATACTGATACAGCAAGCTCGTATTGTTAAAACATAATGTTTCATGTCAAAAGGCCATGTTTTTCAAGTATGTTTGCTATACGCTAGCCCCATTCAGATTCAATTTGACATTAGAATGATGCTAGTCCTTTGCATTTATTTGAGATGATTCCTTTGACTTTCCTTCATATCCACAACTTTCATTTTCAGTTTCCTTTTTCCGTCTGACTTGCAAGGACTTTTTACACATTTCTGCTTAATGTTTTGAGCATTGTTGGATGTAGGACGTTGCTGATACGGGAGGCTCTGATATCACTAAATAGACTTGTGTCCAACCCTGCATATGCTGCTATTGGCTTGCAAGTTTTAACAAGCAGCAGAGACATGGCCAGTTTGACCATTGATGCTGCAAACAGATCGTCAAGGAAAGACCAGAGAAAGGGGAAATCTGATAGTGTAACTAGACAGATGAGAGAATCAGAAGTCGTGGAGTTAGGTTGAGTATTTAGAAGAAGGGCATTCACTTACTTGGGAGATAGCACATGATTATCAATCCTATTGTATGGTTCTTCAGTCAATTTGTAAATTTTGTTCAGTAGGATGGAACTTATGTAATAATGGCTATCAGAAGAGTGCAGAATTTGCGTATCTTATATTGGTGGAAAATCAAATGGAGAAGCTAGAAGCTTAAAATTTTTGAAAGCCTTGACGGAATTCAGTATCAGGTGATACACAGTTTTTGGTGAAGGAAAAGTCTCAAGAAATGCAGTCTACTAATGATAAAACCTTGAGATATTCTTTTGAGGCTCAACTGTATGTAGTAATAGAACCTGTACGTTTTGTTTTGGTTTTCAAGTAGAAGGAACATTTTTTCTGGATATATAAAGCTACAATCATTTACAGCAATGATAACTTGAAAGTGCCAAAGTTATTACAACTATTTACAGGCACAAGCATTTGCGGACTCAATTATTTACAGGCACAAGCATTTTTAGGCACAATTATTTACAGGCACAAGCAGCAGCATTTACTTTCAACAAGTTTGAAGCTCTTGGCTGCTGATGAGGGTGTTGGGGCGAGGAGAGCTCTCTCCCTCACTGAAGCTCTCTAAAGAATCAACTTCCCACCCTCCTCCAGTAAGTTGAATACACTTCAGGAATGTGCTTAACCCTCCAATAATCTTCACCTTCTTCATCTGGACTAAGTGTTTTCAGAAATTCAGGAGGCATGTCAAAAAAGGCAAGCAATTTCAACTTGCTCATATATTCTATGCCTAAAGGCACCTTCTCCAACAACTTGCATCACTGAATTCTAAGCCTTTCAACACTCAGCACAGCTCCAACGTCTACTTGTATGAATCTCAGTTCATCAAACTTATCAAGACCCAGATACTTCAGTTTCTTGAAACCGCCAGCCCTGAAACACAATGTTTCTCCTTCATAGACTAGAAGCAGTTCTAGGTGTACTAGATTGGGTAGAGTTTGAAGAAGAATCAGTGGATCCTCCCTTAATCTACATCATTTAAGATACACCTTCACCAGGCCATGCAGATTAGGAATCCAATTTGGTAGTGTTTCTAAACGCCCTGTGATATAGATCCTCTGAAGGAACTGAGGAGGACTAAACAGGTGATAAAGATCAATGATCTTGTCTTCTTCAGTTGACATTATCAATAATGCTTGAAGGTTTGTCATATTTTGGATGGATGAGCACAGCATCATTCCATCTTCGGTCTTCAAGTTTATGATGATTCCTAATCTTCTCAGTTGAGTTAACTTCCCCAGTTCTTGCATTATAATGCCACTATTCTGTTGGTTTGCATCTATCACAGACAGCTTTTGCAAGGATTGCAAAGTGCCTATCCTTTCTAAGCCTTTGAATCCATATCTGGAGTAAAAACAAGCATATATCCTTTCTAAACCTTCAAAACCATATCTGGAGCGATAATAAGCATAAGACTTATATTCATATTGATATACCAGGAGATGTCGCAGCCTTTTGAGTTTCAGGATCTTGGGTGGCAGTACAGTGACATGGGCATGCTTAAGATCCAAGGTTTCCAGGTTTTGAAGCTTCCCTATAAAGCTTGGAACGGTATTCCTGCATTGCAATAAAGTTAATATCATTGATCTCAACTGTCAACAGACCAATTTATGGCTTAAAATGGAGGGTGTAAAATGCACACCTTTTTCTTGACATGAGTACCAAATTTCAGAAGAGCATCTGGCACTTCTTGCCTGGCTTCCTTAAGAACATTCACTACTCTCCAGCAAGTCTGTGTGCAATACTCTTATCACTACTAAGAGAACTTTTGCTTAACACTAAGACATATTAGTGCAATGTTGCAATTCAGGGGAAAAGAAAAACACTACCTTAATGTAGTGAGTGAAGAATGTGTCGGCAACACCCTTCTTATCAGCTCAACCGGCCATTCCGATTCTGTGAACATAGTCCTCCGTGGTGAGTGGAAAACTATAGTTGATAACTACTTTAACATCGGGAATATCCAATCCTCGAGCAGCCACATCTGTAGCAACCTGCAGATACATTGACACAGTAGATTGGTCAGATCCCACTCTCTTTTTTTTTTTTCCCTAATTAAATTCACCAAGATCATAATAACAGTTAACCACTCCAATGTGCTTGCACAACTATAATCATAATACTGGTGTGCAAGCAACATACCATAAGAGGACAATCTCCCTTCTTGAATAATGATAATGACTTTGTGCGTTCATTTTGTGTTTCTTACCATGCATAGCAACAACCTTCCAGCCACAGGAAAGCCAGAGAAAAAGTCAAAAAAGAAAAAATACAGCATGTTAAGTTCATAAAAATTTTCCAGTTCCTATGTTCAGCTGCTGGCTGCATGTATACACCAAAACTACAATGCGAAGAAGACAAATATTTGCCTTTTTCATAGCATATGTTCTAATCAATCAGCTTCCAGCTGGTATAAGGCAAAAACTAGCACTCTGCTCCTGATATGAATATAATCTTGGCATCAGCACTATGAGGCAACACCATATATCAAAAGGCATAATCAAGAAATTTGAATAATACAAGCTTTTCCATCCAGTGTATAGGCTACCAGGTATAAGAGCACATAGTTTTTTGCATTTGAAATATTAGTAAATCACCTTAAGACATGCCAGAAACTCGAACACCTTGATATATCAGACACATAAAAGAATTCATATTAAATATAAATTAATAGATAGCAATCCATACCTTTGAGAGTTGTGATATTTCTCTAATAAAGCAATCAAACGCTGATCACATGAGCGATCATCCAAGACCTGCATTTGTCCACAATAATTTGCTGACATTAGTTCTATAAATAAAACTAGCAAGTCTAATTGTTACATGCAAGTCACATATAGAAAACCAACCTCCACAATCTGCATAACATCATGGTTGGCAGCCAAATCCTCCGAACCTACAAACCACCTGAAATAAAACTCATTTATTATTCACTCCTGAACTAGAATACAACTCTTGGTTATATATGCTAGGTTATGTAATAGAAAAGGAAAACTATCCTAAATCAAATCCCTATAAATTAGGAATTGTATTGACTAATAATAATCCTTTAGCTGTACACTAATTAAGGAATTAAAATCTCCCAAGATAGGAAATCTCTAAGAATAGGAAACCTTCTAAGAATAGAAATCTTGTGTTTCTCCACTCTCCCTCTCAAGCTGGTGAGAAGAAATCATGCAATCCCAACTTGCCAATCATAGCCTGAAACATAGGGTTGGTTAGTCCCTTAGTTAGCAAATTTGCAAGCTGCCCATCTGTGGATACATATGGTGTGGAAATGAGACCACTATCCAACTTTTCCTTGATAAAATGCCTATGTATGTCAACATGCTTAGCCCGCTCATGTTGCACCAGATTATGGGCAATGTTGATGGCTGACTTGTTGTCAATTTAGTGTTGTTATACCATCTGTATCCATACTATTACTACTTCATTCACAAGGTCCAAAGACCCTTTTTTACCACCACTAAAGCCTTTCTACAAAGAGAATACCTACAGGCTACAGCAGGAATTCTTGAGAATGTGGCGATGTGAATAAATATGCCAATTGTATCAACAAAACCTCAAGTAAATATAGACCACACTAAGCTTAAAGGAGAGTTAAAAATTTAGTAAACTAGCAGTAGTGCAATAAGAAGTTTATTTTAAAATATGAAAACAGCAGCATAAAATAATAGTAATTCTCAAAAGATCACTTACTGAGTCCTTTTAAACAATTACAAAAAAAATATGCTTCAGTTTCACCAACCGAAAGAGAACAAATCAATCAAAACAAAATTAAATTTACATGAGAGATTGACATATTAAATTATTGAAGTCTACTGATTTGCCTAGAAACAAAGTATCTACCTTGGTTAGTTTGTTTTGTCTACTAGAGGTATTAAATATGTTTCAATCTCTTCGGGTGTGGTTTATCCTCCTCATTGAATTCTTCAAGATGTTGTTCATCATCCTCCATGGATTCTTAACTATCCGATTTTTCAAGATGTTTACCGAATATCAAATGGACTCCACATTTTTCCACCTTGCAAAAGTCTTTGTACTTATAATTAACAGCATGACCAAATTCAAAAGTGAACTCCTTATCATGTTCACTGAAAAAGTGCACACCAAACTTAATCATCACATGGCTTGACCTCATGCTGCAATCAGCAGATTTATAAAATCCACCCAAAACACCATGTATCTGGCGCCAATTGTGGCCCCCTTCCTCAGATTTCAAAAAGCAGTCATATGAGACTTGAGCATAATGCGAATCTACCAAATTGTTTGGGAATTCAGATTGGTCTGAAAATGAAACAACCGCACACAGAGCAAAACATAGAAAGTTATAATTGATCCAATCGAGTGGCAGCTTCATATGAATAAAAGATCCGCTACATTGAAAAGTAAACTGCTCTGGGATCTCACTGCCGGGATAGCTGATAGCAAGAGTTGGGTACCTCCTTACACAAACCTATATTATGAAAATAATTAGTTTATGACATCCTTGATTTTACCATCAAGAAAAAACAAACAAGAATCATCATATTATAACTTAAGAAAAAAAAAATTATCATCATATGAAAAATGTAGGGACACAAACAAACCTGGTCATCTAAAGGAAATAAAGGTAAACTGGCCATCATTTCCAATTCAGTATCTTTCACAAAACTGGTGAGAGAATTTTGATCCGATTTTCGACAACTAATGGACATAGCCAACGCATATGGATCACTAAAATTTGAAAAATAGTTACTAGGAAATAAAGGACATGATAATTCTCGCAGTGATGTGCAGTTGCATGCATCTACATGTGCCCATGGAAGCTTAGGTAGAACTCTAAGCCTCTCACAATGGCTGATTTTCAAGGAACTTAGGTTAGAGAGATTTATGATGCTTTCCGATATCTCATTGATTCCACACTCAATTAGCCTTAGGTGGCGCAAATTGTTTGGGAATTTTGGAAGCACCTTAAGGTTTGAGCAGCTCTTGATAGTAAGAAAAGTTAGAGATTTCAAACCCATCAAATCTGGAATTCTGGTAAGGTTCTCACAACACTCAATAGTCAACTTCTTCAGCTTATTTGGGAATTCTGGAAGCACCTTAAGTTTTGAGCAGCCCCTGATAGTAAGAAATACTAGAGATTTCAAGTCCATCAAATCTGGAATACTGGCAAGGCTCTCACAACCCGCAAAAGTCAAGCTCGTCAGCTTATTTGGGAATTCTGGAAGCACCTTAAGTTTTGAGCAGCTCTTGACAGTAAGACGTGTTAGAGATTTCAAGCCCATCAAATGTGGAATACTGTTAAGGCTCTCACAACCCAAAGTCAAGCCCTTTAGCTCATTTGGGAATTCTGGAAGCACCTTAAGTTTTGAGCAGCCCCTAATAGTAAGAAATTCTAGAGATTTCAAGCCCATCAAATCTGGAATACTGGTAAGGCTCTCACAATCCTTAAAAGTCAAGCTTGTTAGCTTATATGGGAATTCTGGAAGCACCTTAAGTTTTGAGCAACTCTCGATAGTAAGATCTCTTAGAGATTTCAAGCCCATCAAATCTGAAATACTGGTAAGGCTCTCAAAACCTTTAAAAGTCAACCTCTGCAACTTATTGAGACATTTGAAAGATAATGGAATTTCAAACAAACTTGCACATCCTTGCAAATGTAATCCTGTCAAATTGTTGGGAATTTCTGGAAGTCTTTCGAGTATTGAGCAATAGGAGAGATAACAATGTTGTAAAGATATCAAACCAGTGCAATCTGGAATACTCGTAAGGCTTATGCAGTGTGCAAGATTCAAAGAATTCAATCTAGTCAGATGTTGAATAGATGATGAAATTTCAATCAAACTTGAACACCGACTCAAATTTAATACTTCCAAATGGTTTGGGAGTTCTGGAAGCCTTTGCAATTTTGAGCAAAATTTGAGATGAAGACCATATAAAGATTTTGGGAGTTGTGGAACACTTCTAAGGTTTTTACAAAAAGAAAGAGACAAAGTCACCAGCCGAGTGAGATGTTGAAAAGATGAGGGCATTTCATTCAAATTTGTACATACATCGAGTTTCAAACGCTCCAATTTTGGGGCCATAAGGTCTGGTAACCTAATTAGCTTCTTGGAGCAATAAAGATTAATCTCTTTTAAATGATCAAATTGCTGCAAATAATAAAACAAATGAATAAATGAATAAATATAATAAACATGAATTAACACCTTTTTTTTTTATTACAAATTACATCAACAAAATAAAAAATAATCAAATAAATATCAAATCTACCTGGACACCACTCCATAGTTGTTCAACATTACTAAAAGGTAAGTCGAGCTTGACAAGATTCTCTAAATGTAAATTTGACTGCAATGATTTGAACGGACATTCTTCCCATTGGAAATACCTTAACTCGGTCAAAAGAAATTTAAGGTCTTGTGGAACATGCATTTTATTATTATTATCCCTCCAACGGGCTAAGCGATAAAATTGTAAGAATCTCAAATTACGCATGTTTGCAAATGCATCAGGATGCAAGTGTATATCTCTTATTTTTGACATATCCAAAGAGATCCCCTCCATTTTTTTAGTCCCCTAATACGTATTCAAGAAGAAATCAGTTAGCATTAAGTATTACAAAATGGAAATATTAAGGAAACTTTAGAATGGAAACAAAATTTAAATAATGATATATCATACTCTTAATACGTCAATTTATAATTCTTAGTATCTTGAAAAATAATAAATTATTATGCTTTTATTTCTTTTAGAACACATACTAATATAACAACAAGTGAAAAACTTTTTAAATAAAATACTCTATATCGGTCAAACCCAATAAAATAATATTTTTTTAGATGAAAAACACCGAGCCCGCCTCTCTTTTCTGTGTGCTTAGGCCAAAGATTAATATTGCAATTAGTACTTTACTAATTAGTGTTATACATAAAGAATCTTACCGTAGCTTTCATCAATACATCATATATATCATTGTCGTTCCACAAACGAGTTCGTTCACCAGGATCTCTAGATTCTTCTTGAACGATTGTTTTTCCCATTGCTTGCAACAAATCATGCATCATCAACTTATTATCTAATTTGATTATCAGACATTTATCCTCGAGAGCACTTAATTCATTGTCAGTGCAAAAGCTACTAGCATCCATGATTGCTGTTGCCAAATTAACATCCATTCCTTTATAAAGACATGCAATATCTAAAAACAATCTTTGTTGATCAGGATCTAATCCATCATAACTTATTTTTAACACCCCATAAATATCCTTAACAAGAGAATTTTCTAATTTTTTCATTGAACTCTCCCAAACTTTTTTATTTTTTTCAAGTAGAAAGGAGCCCAAAACTTTGAGAGCTAATGGAACACCTCCAACATTTCTAACTATACCTTTTGACAACTCCATATAACCTGCCCCAGGACAATTTTGTTTGAAGGCATGCTGGCAAAAAAGCTTAAGAGAATTATCCAAACTTAATTCCTTAACCTCGTATATGTAATCCACCTTATAATTTTTGAGCACTTGTTTATCTCTTGATGTTATAATGATTCGACTTCCTAAACCAAAACCATCAAGATCTTCAAACAAATCATGTTTGATACTAGTTACATCATCTAAAATGATGAGAAGTTTCATACTGCTGAACCTTTCCTTTATGAATTGATAATTATTTGCATTTTCATCCTCCAATATTGCTGAATAAAGTTCTTCTCGCAAGTATTTTGGTCCTTTTTTTTCTAAAGCTTCTCTAATACTTTCAACAAAGTGAAACCTTTCAAATTGACAAGAAATTTTCTTGCATATAGCTTTAGCAAGAGTAGTCTTACCTATACCCCCAATGCCCCAAATTCCTACACTGCGCACATTATTGTGTATCTGATCCTCTGTCCCTAAGCGCAATTCAATATCTTTGATCATTGATTCTATTCCAACTAGTTTCTTGTTAACATCTGGGGACACATTAGTCTGCCTCTTCAAATCTTCCAAAACTTTTTGGACTATTTTTTTTATAAGCACAGATTCCGGCCTAAAAATTATTGTAAAAAAAAGGCCAGTAAGTAAAATTGAAGTGCAAAGTGTTGAATAATTAATATTTTTTTTTTCAAAGAAATAAGATAAAAGTAACTAAACATAGAAAGATCAAAAAAATAAAAAAAATAAAAAAGCATGAAGTAAGAAAAAATTAAATTAAATTAAAACTTACTTAACAACACGTGAATCAAACCCAGAAATACTGCCTGCTAGCTCGAGAGCACGCCTCCATTTCTGCACTTGGCTTGAATTCTCATTTGAACTTTGATGTTTCACAAATGCAACTTCAAAACTCCCTGTTTGTTTCCTCACTGCAGATGGATCTATGTTATGGAAAACTGGAATTACTATTTGTCCATGGTATTCCCTGCATTCAAGGATCTTCACAAGTTCTTTAAGGCACCATGTAGAAGATGCATAATTTTTGGAGAAAATGATAATGGCAATTTGTGATTCTTCAATTGCTTTGAGAAGAGCTGGAGAGATTTCATCTCCTCTGTTAAGCTCGTCATCAATGAAAGTAACAATTTGTCTGTCAACCAAAGCTTTGTAAAGATGGCTGGTAAAATTATCGCGAGTGTCCTCGCCTCTGAAGCTAAGAAAAACATTTGACTTGATTTGAGGAGTAGGAGGAGGTGATGGAGAAGGTGGTGAGGCTGGAGGAAGTGGAAGTGGAAGAGGAGAAGGAGAACGAGAAGAAGAAATACATGAACCCATTGATGATCAGAGAGTGAGAGTATAGATGTGGAGATATCAGAGATGTTGATGTGAGAGTTTTGTGTATTTCACTTATGGTTGGTTGTCTCATTTCCTAGTAAATAGCAAGCAGCTTCATGGAAAGTTCCTTGATATTACATGGAAAGAGCGAACAGCCGAGTCTCCATTGGTTTAGAATAATAAAGTATTTTCATTGACTTTGACTACTGGTTGGATGTCTCATTTGTTGGAAATTGTATACAATTATAAAGAGATCATAATTTCACTTCAAATGGTTAGCTATTTCCCTCAGTGGTCCACCAAAGTTTTATTTAAATTTCAAAGGTAGACAGCCTGGCACCAACCAATAATCCACTCATTTGGCCGATAAAAATCACTTCACCTTTTACTTTAGTGGACTGCTTTTGTTTCGCTTTTAACTCATTTCACTTTAATTCTCTTCTACCCACCTTTGAGAGTGAGAGAAAGAGAGAGAGTATGAGACTTGTAGAAAAGGAAAAATAAAATATGAAAGACAATAATTTTCTAATCGGAATTTATTTAATATCAATCAATTCTTATTAATGAAAATTCAGAATAAATTGTCTAGCTTTAAAAGTATTTCTCCCATTAAAATTCTCTTCATAAAAAATACTATAGATTGTCCGAATTGTTAGAGGCTTTTTTTTTCCTTTCTTGCACATGAAGAAAATTCAACAAAACCATAAAATTAAAACTGGAATTAATTTCCACCATTCATTTAAAGATTTAATGAATTAAATTTTTATTTAATTATTTGATTATTTAGTTTTTTTATTTCTTTATTTTATTAAAATAAATAAAATTACTCTTTCAATTATCATTATATTTTTTAAATTTAATATCAATTTATTTTTTAATTGATAAGGTTTCCTCAGGTTTCCATCTCTAATTTAGAATGATGGATCTTATATAAATCTTCTTTATTAAGGGCGTTTATTGTGGATCCAGCGGTGAAGGTGAGAAAAGCAATCCCATCATGGCTGTTGATCGAGATATTATACTATTCCTTCAGGATAAGAATGGGCCACAATGTAAAGTTGGATGATGCCATCGGTACTCATCACTACTGCCATGCCAGGAAATTTCCCTCTCTTCTATTGGCTATCTGGGCAGCATCCTCAGGTTTCCATCTCTAATTTAGAATGATGGATCTTATATAAATCTTCTTTATTAAGGGCGTTTATTGTGGATCCAGCGGTGAAGGTGAGAAAAGCAGTCCCATCATGGCTGTTGATCGAGATATTATACTATTCCTTCAGGATAAGAATGGCCCACAATATAAAGTTGGATGATGCCATCGGTACTCATCACTACTGCCATGCCAGGAAATTTCCCTCTCTTCTATTGGCTATCTGGGCAGCATCCTCAGGTTTCCATCTCTAATTTAGAATGATGGATCTTATATAAATCTTCTTTATTAAGGGCGTTTATTGTGGATCCAGCGGTGAAGGTGAGAAAAGCAGTCCCATCATGGCTGTTGATCGAGATATTATACTATTCCTTCAGGATAAGAATGGCCCACAATATAAAGTTGGATGATGCCATCGGTACTCATCACTACTGTCATGCCAGGAAATTTCCCTCTCTTCTATTGGCTATCTGGGCAGCATCCTCAGGTTTCCATCTCTAATTTAGAATGATGGATCTTATATAAATCTTCTTTATTAAGGGCGTTTATTGTGGATCCAGCGGTGAAGGTGAGAAAAGCGGTCCCATCATGGCTGTTGATTGAGATATTAAACTATTCCTTCAGGATAAGAATGGCCCACAATATGAAGTTGGATGATGCCATCGGTACTCATCACTACTGTCTACTGCCATGCCAGGAAATTTCCCTCTCTTCTATTGGCTATCTGGGCAGCATCCTCAGGTTTCCATCTCTAATTTAGAATGATGGATCTTATATAAATCTTCTTTATTAAGGGCGTTTATTGTGGATCCAGCGGTGAAGGTGAGAAAAGCAGTCCCATCATGGCTGTTGATCGAGATATTATACTATTCCTTCAGGATAAGAATGGCCCACAATATAAAGTTGGATGATGCCATCGGTACTCATCACTACTGCCATGCCAGGAAATTTCCCTCTCTTCTATTGGCTATCTGGGCAGCATCCTCAGGTTTCCATCTCTAATTTAGAATGATGGATCTTATATAAATCTTCTTTATTAAGGGCGTTTATTGTGGATCCAGCGGTGAAGGTGAGAAAAGCAGTCCCATCATGGCTGTTGATCGAGATATTATACTATTCCTTCAGGATAAGAATGGCCCACAATATAAAGTTGGATGATGCCATCGGTACTCATCACTACTGTCTACTGCCATGCCAGGAAATTTCCCTCTCTTCTATTGGCTATCTGGGCAGCATCCTCAGGTTTCCATCTCTAATTTAGAATGATGGATCTTATATAAATCTTCTTTATTAAGGGCGTTTATTGTGGATCCAGCGGTGAAGGTGAGAAAAGCAGTCCCATCATGGCTGTTGATTGAGATATTAAACTATTCCTTCAGGATAAGAATGGCCCACAATATGAAGTTGGATGATGCCATCGGTACTCATCACTACTGTCTACTGCCATGCCAGGAAATTTCCCTCTCTTCTATTGGCTATCTGGGCAACATCCTTAGGTTTCCATCTCTAATTTAGAATGATGGATCTTATATAAATCTTCTTTATTAAGGGCTTTTAAAGAAAAGTTATTCTTTATTTGATCATCAATTAAAAAAAAATAAAACTCCCTTAAACATAAGTTCATTTGATTGGATTAATTTTAATTTTTTTTTAAATCATAAGACGACCAAAAAGGATATTTAAATTAATAAAGATAAAGAGTTGGCCTGAGCAGTTCATTATAAAAATAGACTTTCGATATAATAGCATAGAACTTTAATATAAAACAAAACATAAAAAGACAAACGAAACCGTATAGAAATTTAATAAGAAACAAAACATAAAAAAAATAAACAGAAAACACTATTTAATAAGAAACAGAACACAAAAAGAAAAAGAAAACTGATTCAAAGCTAATCAATCTACTCGAAACATCTAAAACTATTGTAGTTATGTTACTACTAAAATAATAAGCTAATCAATCTATTCGAAACATCTAAAACTATTGTAGTTATGTTACTACTAAAATAACAGCGAACTCAAATTTACAACATTATCACCGTTGATTAACCTAGTGAAAATCAAAGAATGTCACCTTAGCTATAACTATAACCTTCCCATCTAAAGAACAACCCATTGTATACAATAACTATGATCTCCTTTTCTTGCACATTTTACAACCGATATCTCATTCTACATTAAAATCCTGCAAAATTTCAAATATGATCTCCCTTTCCTGCACGTTTTATCAATGTTACCTCAAACAATATTAAAAGCCTACAAATTTCAATAACAGTTCTACAGTTCTGCTTCTATTCAATATATAAAAAATGCAAAAAAAAGAGTCAATTCGATTAGTCGCAACAAATCAATAACTCAAAAGGAAAAGTAAACATATTACATGGAAAACATAATATATCCCTTCCCTTACATTAATATCCCAAAATATTTTAGTATCATAGTCCAAAAGAGTCTTTTATAGATAACATCCAAAAATGAGGGAAGGATTCAATATGGAAGCATAAAAACTTCAAAGATAGTAAAAATATTGAATAGAAGAATATGGTCATTTGGATTTCAAATACACTTTTGAATCCCATTGTTCTCACATTGGGACAACCACCCGTAATTAAAAAGGGAAAAAAAAAAAAAAAAAAACCAGATATTAACCGATGTAATGAAATCCTATGTACACAAAATGTCGAAAACAATTTCCTCATATAGTGATTCTAAACCAGAATTTTCAAATCAAATGCTCCAATCATATGATGTGGCTGACCTGGGCCATCAGCCGATAAAAATTGCAGTGAATGTATGAAGAATTGAAATCCATCAGCCACTTAATAATACTTTTAACCTGAAGAAGTAGACTGCAGTGGTGCAGTTGGCGTCCGATTAGGTGTACGCCGACTGCCTGAGTTTGAACCGGAAGTGATGTCACCATTCTCAGCTAAATCACTGTAACGCTGTCTGTGACCATTGGATTTAGATCTTGGATTTAGATCTAGTCGTTATACGAACCACGGTTCCCAGGCGCATCGGCAGCTGCATCAAATGCGGATCTCCAGTCATCACCTGATGCACCACTTGTCCTCGGGCTACTTTCTGTGATTGGAAAAACCATGGATTAAAATTGATAAGTGTATAAAAGATAAAATTTATGATATATAAGAGAACAGCACCAGCAGGGCACCCAGAAGCTAACTCACATATTCTATAAACAAATCGTTAAATAAGAATACGTTCAACCTGACGGAGCCATACAACTGATTTAACATGTCTTCCTTCACTTTCTCAACTTGGCAAAGAACAACTGCCTGCTCAATCAAACACTAAAGTATTAATTAAAAGTCTTATAGGGAGCCAACTGTAAGGCTGGAAAATTAAGACAACAAAGAATCAAGCGTACTCTTGGCACATTAGCAGCCAAACTAATAACAGAAACAAAACTCGTCCACCATCCTACTAGCTACCAATAACCCACAGATGAGGAAATATAAATGAATGCATATCATAGGTAATCTTGGAACTACAAAAGCAAACAATGAAAAAAACTTAAAGTAATCATTAAGTGACTAAGGAAAATGAGGATTGCTAAGATTTAGGTTCAGATAGAGAGTTAAGACTCTCAACATTCTAATAATCTAAACCTCATAAGGTAAAGATTAGATAGGTAACTAAAAAGGACTTTTGGACTATTCCTCATGCCAGAAATAACCAAAATATGCAGGGATTGCATAAACTATAGTTCCAATCCACCACATAAAACTATCAATCACCCTTGCAAAATAATCCAGAATTAACTTATTTAACCTAAAACCCATCAGAAAATAATTTAAGCTTATAAAAGATTTAACCATCGAAACCACTCAAGCTTCCATCAATAACAAGTTGAGAAGAGGACCACAAAACGATAGCCCTTGACTTCTATGTCTAGAAATACGAAAGGAAGAGAACAAAATGCCTATGAACCCCTTCTCTAGTGACTGCATCAGCTTTCCAATCATAATTTTATTCACTCTATACAATACGCATCTTAACATGTTCTAATGTATTTCTACACAAGCACCGATACAACTGAGCTGAGATGTGAGTTTGTTATTGTAAGCTTACATTGTCCAAAACTAAATATGTGAAGTATAATTGCCTTTATACATACACTTAGAATGTAAATAAGTTTTAGAATACATTTTATCTCCATCACTCAAATAAAACCTTGTTAAATAAATCAAAATTACATATTGCAAAAACATAAAAAAAAAAAAAAAAAAACTAGGCCATATACTTAAACATGCATAGCTAAATTTGATAGCAGAACAGAACTGGAAACACCTTAACGACAACCTTTTTGTTAACAAGTATGAATGAGACAAATTATGGGAGGTACACAAGAAAAGATAATCGCATTTATAAAATTGGAACCTGCACACATTCTAGTGCAAAACAAAAGAAAAGGAATCTCTCTAAAGGTAGCCAAAGACAATTAGAAAGATTTTTGACAAGAAGACACATTTGGAAAGATAAAATAGAATATCTTACAACACCAGACTCTAGGGATGAAATTTGAGGTTGTTTAGAGGTTCCTCCATACAAGCAAACTGACTTCACTCCACAAGGTTTCCCAGCCAGCATTGCATAAAACATCAAAAATCTGCCACACAGCAGATCACATTCTTTGAGATACGAGTTGCAATACACCAAATAGACAAAACAAGTGAAACATAACATAAGATATGGAGAGGAGAGAGCACATTGCAACAGCATCAACAAAATCATGTGACATATAAATATGCCAAGCTGATTTCAATTTAAAAAATTGTTCCTCATTATACTACACCAGAAGAAACATCACCTTAGCACAAGCAAAATATTCGGGGAGGTATACAGTACAGTTTTGGCTTTCCCTCACCACAAGCAGCTTTGACTTTCAACTTGAACTAACTAGGTAAGTGGCTATTATTTCCCATAAAATGAGAATTAAGAGTGGATTGATCATTCATACTAATTCTAGTCTTCCAAACAAACTAGTTTATAATTATGGGCATAAGCAAAGCTGTTTAATTATAATTCAGTTGGTCTCACACACAAGTGTCAACATAGTTTAAAATCATAAAAACATATCTAAGCAGTGAGTGATAAAATGAATACATACTTGGTCAGCCAATTCCCTAGTGAGTGAGAGTACTAGGCAAAGTGGATTGGGCCTCTTGGGCAACAATTTGCCCGTCCGCTTATTCAACACATGCGTAATTGCAGGCACCCCAAATGCTAATGTCTTACCTGAAGTCATCACACAAAGTATAAATACAAACAACAATCAATAAATTTGAAAATAAGAATGAATCAGAGAGAGTACCAACCAGAGCCAGTTTTGGCAATCCCTACAAAATCACGGCCGTCCAACAAGAAGGGCCAGGCGTAGACTGAATCGGAGATGGTTTATCGAAACTACTGCAGCACTTCAAAACGTTATCAGGAAGCTTTGACTCCAAAAATGATTTCAAAGGAGCATACTTTGCTTCTTCGCAATCTTTTCCAGAAACCAACACCTTAACATCCTCCCACTCTTCCTCTTTTTAAACCGATCACTGATTTCTCCATTAGCAGCCACTTCCTTTTTATGCTTTTTCTTCTTTTTCTTGCCTGCATTGCCTTCCTCCATTTCAAGCTTTCGTTTCAAAATTGGCTCCTCCACTCGGCTTTCATTGTGCTTCTTCTTCTTCTTCGTCTCCATTTTGTTGATTTCCATCTCTTCTTCACGGAGAGGAGTTGCGTCTTTGAGTTTACGACCCCATAGCTTCAATTGGAGTCCCAGATTTGATTGGGATTGACTTAATTTAAGTCCAATCCAATTTCAATCAAATTCGATATTTGGAGGGGACATGAGATCGGATAAAATCCAACTCATGTCTCAATTAGTCTAACGGTTGTTAAAATTTTTTTTTTTTTTAAAAAAAAGGTCAAGGTGCTTGAGATTGAGATTTTAATTGTTTTTGAGCTCGGTTTCTGATTTCTACCTCTATCGACAGATCGAATTACCAAAATCAGGTTGCTTGAGATTGAGATTGTGATTTTGGATTGGCTTTTGTGAAATTTTTAAAGAACACGGAAAAGAAAGAGACCATGAAAATAGGTCTTGGTGCATGAGATGAAAACAAGAGAGGTGCGAGTCAGCTGATCAGGGTGGAAAAAAGGTTGCGAAGGCCGGAAATAGAGAAGAAGGAGAGATTCAAGAAGAGAGTCGGTCTGTATGAAAAAGAAGAAATTGTGGCTGCTGGAAATGGAGAAGATCGGGAGAGGTGGTGGGGAAGATTAAGAATCGGTCTGGATGTTGCAAGTCAAACACCAACGAAAATATTATTTATATTTAACGATTAAATTTAATTATCTCAAGATAAATATAAAATATATATATATATATAAAGAAAGAAAGAAATTGATGAAAACTCAATATTTGTCATAAATTTAGATAAGTTAAAAGAACCTTTATGGTATTTACTTTCATTTCTTTCCAAAACTCCAAATCATCAACCTAAAATCCAAGGACTTTCATGTTAATAGCACACTATATTCAAAGTCAAAGGCATAGTTCTCAACTATTTTAAGATGCATGTTAAGGCACATCCAATTCATCCATCATTGATTTATGGATCAAATCCATGAACCAGACCCATACTCTGATGTCTAAACCATACCTTGCAACCTTGGCAGAACTCCATTGTCAGAACTTGGCTTGTTGTCAAATCCTGGACATATATACGGTGGTCAGATTCAGATCATATATATACCTTCCTAGTTAGAATTACCTAATATTCTGAAGACAGACCATTGAATAACCATGTGGCAGAGACCTGTAATAACATACCCAAAACGCTTTAGGAACCCGGACCACATCATTGTTTCTAAGTTTTTAGTGGTTCTCTCAGAATTTTTTTACCTCCTGAATGAAATCTGTGGAGAAATAAGAGGGAAATCCCATAACTTTTTTATTAACCTTAACAAATTGAATTAAAGATAAAATTAAAGGTGGTCGATCCCTCAGAAGAACAAAGTATAAAGGAAGTCATCAGCATATATCTGTTTACATTCAACTAAGATCATAAGTGTCTATATCATGGATGTTAAAGCTAGCTGTCATTTAGCCGTAGATTTACAAATTTGGCTATCAATTAGCTATAGATTGACTGTGTATTTACTGTGGATTGATCCTACTTCCTTTTCTTCTCAAGGACTAGTACAATAAATTCTAGAACTATTGGATGAATGAATATACAACTCAATTCTCTCTTCTTCTCATTTTTATTTATTCTATATGGTTTTTTTCTGTGAGCATAGCACAACACGGATGGGATCCATACAGTTTTTCTATCAGTTGATAAGTCAAGATTATGCAAAAAAATACAAGGAAAAGAGAGAGGGGTCAATGAAAGAAAGATTCTCCTCAAACTTAGCGACTTTCAGTTCTGCTGCCTGCTGCTATGAAAGGCAAAAGCTATCACCTTCGAGCATCAATATCAAACTGTTACCTCCTTCATGATTTATTAATCTGAGATACACATGCCAACTCAATAATCTATTTGCAACATATGCAGTCTGAGCAAGAGTATCAAAGATGAAAAAACACAATAATCTGGGCCAAGTTTCAGCTTCTATGATATACGCATGCAAACAAACGCATGTACTGAATGTGTGATATCATAATTTATTGTCCTAACATGCTATGCATAGTTGCATTTCAGCCAATACATCAAAAAATTGTTAGAATAATTGTAACAAACTTATTAGAGATACTACATTTAACATAAGTTCTATCCCAGATTGTACAGCTGAACCATTTACAAGATACTTTTTAGTACAATGGCAAGGCAGAGTAACATAATAAGTAATTTCTCAACAACTAGAAAACATTTTACATAGTTTTTAACCAGCAGAGAGGGTGTCAAAATGGCTCTAAGGTTGAACAAAGTTTATCCAAGTATAAACTGAACATCCTTTATGACAGCTATAAATTCTTTAATATTCGAACTACAAAACTTAAAGTTAATTTACAGAAGTGCATAAATGATCTACTAAATTGTAGAACCTACTATCCAGATGATCAATGCAGGCTACCTGGCAAGAATATTGTATTACATACCAAGTTCCAAGGAAATAGCGCTTGCAAATTCTGATACCAGCCACTCAAACCTGTACTCGGGAAAAAACTATCGAGATAGAGAACTCTTTTGAACTCATGAAAGACATTGTACAATATAACATGTAAAAAATTAATATGTAATAAGAACGAAAGATATCTTAACATTTAAATAAAAATGTTCTCCATGGTCAGAGTTCATCAATCCTCTCATGGACTGGCAACCACTGTCTCTGGAAGCAGCCATTTATCCATTGTCACTAGTAACAGTAAAACTTCCATTTACCCCTTGTTCACCATGAACTGCTAGCACAACCTTGCTATAAAATATTATAAATGGATGCTCCTCACAATTACTGCACAACAATCAAGACCTATATTTAACCATGTTTCCATTCAGTCATTTTTCTACTAGCACTTCGACTCAACCCATATTTTTCCTTTCTGCTTTACATAAGAACCCCCATAGTTGTATTTAGCAACATATCACAGGCGCTTGCTCTATCTACTTTAGTTTCCCTTTCCAGTTCTTCTAAATCCTTATTATGATCCATTTTAAGATTCTTTAATCTAATTTTTTCCTCCAAAAACATTTTCTAGAATAATATTTTCCTCTGACCCCTCTCCTTTCCTCTTCCGTCAACAATACAACCTTCTCCATCCATCTAACCCATTTTCCTAAGAACTCCTAACAACATTTATTGTCAAACATTCTTATGACCATAGATCAGCATTAGCACAGACCACAATCAGCACGTCTAAAAATTAGTTGCTCACTGCGTTCAATAATTTTCTCCAAGCACTGAAACTCAAACTCCATAATAAATAGCCAGCTTTGTCTACTTTCTGCTTATTCTAGTCTCTTTCCAATTCTCACTGAAACCCTATTCAGAACTCTCTTTTAACAATTTAATTCTAAGATTATTTCCTTTTACAGAAAAACTCTTCTAACGGTTGCTTTATTCAGAACCTCTGTCTCTTTACCCATGATCATATATTCTTCTAAAATTTACATTCAGCTAAAAATGTAACCTTCAGTATTTCTTGCACAAGCTTAAATCTGAGTATAAGATAAGATTTGTGGCACCCAACACGATAATAATACCCAAAGTAGATTAAATAACTTAATGCAAACACTATATGTCTCCATCCTCTTTTAATAAACCCATAGATATACACAAATCAATATGTAAAGATATTCAGGACTTGAAAAATGTTTCTTACATCTATTTGATTTGATATATGTTTACATTCACAAAAAGACAACATCAAGTAAAAACACACTAATGAGAAATACCATGAAAGTCAGTACGCACCCATGCAACAGACTTTGAGAGGAAAGACATAATTGCTGTGTCTAGTCTCAACTTATGCTCTAACCCAGGATACTGCACCTACTTTTCACAAAAGGAGAAAAGGAAAAGAAAACAAAATACTGTCAAATACAGTATCATTTGAACACAGCTTTAACAAGCAAGACATAATTCAGCAAATATCATATCCAAAAATTTTGAATGGCATACAAACCAAAAATAAATAAATAAATAAAACAAAAGGAGGTGTGCTATCACTTTTCTTTTACGGATGCATAAACCAAAGCCAAAGAGCTAATACTTGATAATTAAAATGTTGATTATAGAATACTAACAATCTGATCCACTGCTAGATGTGTAAGATACATAGACTGATCTAATGGATGCAAATTAACATTACAAAATCCACTAATAAACGGTTTCTAGTGCAGCTGAGCATCCTAAGTTTAATTCTACAAATGATCTACTCCTGTCATATTGAACATTATGGCGCTCAACAGTCTAATTGTTGATTAGAAAAGGAAATGAGTTGACCATGATAATATCGGTTAAGCATTCAGTCTGTCTACGAGTAACTATACCTTGCTGTTGGTTTAAGTGGAAAGCAAAACGCAAACACCCAAATAACTAGACAAAGCAAAACCAAAGCACAACAGTAAGATGGAAAACTGAGTAAAAGCAAAAATACTTCTACAGTTGCTTATGCGCATAGCTTTTCAGACGCTCAAGGATCTAACAAGCAAACTATACGTACCGACCAAATGTACGACAACCAAGAGAAATTTTCCAAAAAGTATACCAACACACTCACAGGAATGTCATAATCCAGAGACAGTAACATTAACTTTGTCGACTAACCTTAATTGCAACCTCACGATTATCCCTCAATATCGCATGATGCACTTGGGCAATAGATGCAGCAGCTATCGGTTGTTCATCAAGAGAAACAAATCTGAAAATTTGCACACATCTCATCTCAAAGTCAACAAAAACACCATCTATGTACAAATTCACACCAACACACTAAACTAAAACTAATTCTTCGTCTTCTCATTCGATTTAACACTTTAAAAACTTGGTTTCTCGTTTGGCTACTTGTTACGGTGCAATCAAACAAAGCTGACAACTCATACACTACCAGCATATCGAAGAACACCATAAAACACCGAAAACTAAACTACCAAAGGCGAATCCAATTAACAAGAATATAACCGAGAAACGATAGGCTTACATACATGTCGGACAAATCCTGACCTAAATTGCCGATGAGTACTTGTTTAATGTCTTTGAAATCACAAGGAACTACCTACATACAGCACACATTAGTTTCCAAACATTCGATCAGACACATAAACGGAAAACGGAGCCTTAAGTATGATTCGAAAACCTGATCCTGTAAGGCGGACAGAACTGAGGAGTACTCATTCGGAACCCGGCGCATCGCGGCAACAAACTGTCCGGCTTTTATGTAAAAGCCTTTATTCGTTTCGCATAATTTGAGGATTCTAGAGGCCGAACGTAAATGAACCTAAGAAATCAACAAAGATCAAACGTTTCACTTGAATTAACAACCAATGCATCGGAGTGATGTTGTATGGTTAAAAACCTCGGATAATTGGCGAGTGTAATGTTGGGAGGCGGGAGGGAGTCCATGTAAAGAGTACTTGTAGTCAGCAACAGTCAAAGCAATCTGTCAAAATGGAAGTAAAATATGTATCAGAGAGAGTGAAATTAGAAAAGAAGAAAAAAGAAGGACGAAAGAGGAGAATCAAACGGTGGAGATTGCGCGAGAGGAGCGAAGTAGGGGTTCGAAGAAGGGAAGAGAATGATCAGAGCGGTTGGTTGCGTAGAAGGTGGTGAGGCCAGTAGCTGTTAGCAAGTAGATGTTTGCCGGAAACTTGAACAGCTTGCTAGTCTTCCTCATTCTCTTCAAAGTTTAAAAACGCCAATTTTTTATACAGATTGGTGGATTTGGAAGAAGTTATTAAACAACAAAGAAATTTGAACTCCATGTCGCATTTGGTCTAGTTAATATTTATTTTATATTTATATTTTAAAAAAAGCAAAATTTTAATATAGTCCCTAACTTTTTATGAAATATTAGTTTTTACTCACTAATACGTTTTTCCACCTTTCCTTTTGGCTGTTTGGTTGGTTTCCACTTTCTTCTTCATATTCTTCTCCTCTCTGTGATGTTTAATAGCTACTGTGGCTGACATTAGAGTGCCTGGGTTGATCAACATACTGTCTGCTTTTGCCTTCTTATTGGGTTGATCAACATACGGGGTTGAACAGTTCACAGTAAGATATTTTATTGTTTAATAATTATCTAAACAAAATGCTAAAATATTTAAAATTGAGATTATATAGTCATCATGCTTGCTTGAGAATCGTCATTGTGTGTTATTATTTTATATCTTGATGATCTTCTTATGTATTTGCTCAAAAGGTTTTCATCTTGCATTTCGACCTTTTGTTTCATACAAGAAACATAAACATTAGATAAAACATATAATTAGTATTTTCTAACATAATTGCAAATTCATTTTCTTTTTAGGGATAAATCTAATTTCCCCCCTGTAGTTTGATATAATAGTCAAAAAACCCCCTACCTTAAAAAAATCATTGCAGACCCCCTTATAGTTTATAAAAATAATCAAAAACCCCCCTCTTGTTTATTAAAATGGTCAAAATACCCCTTACCGTGAACTTGAACGTTAAGAATCAATGTTTGACCGTTAATTAGGAAGGGTAAAACTGTCAATTCAATATAAAATAGATTATATTTTTTAAAAATAATTAAAAATATAAAAATAAGAAAAAAAATATAAATTTATTAATAATTTTCAAAAAAATTATGTCCACCGTCCATCAACATGATGGACGGTGGACATAATTAAAAAAAAAAATTAAAAAAAAAAACATAAGGGAGGACCAGCTCTCTCACTCTCTCTCTCTCCCTCTCTCTGTCTTTTTCTCTCTCTCTAATCTCCGACCCCGATCTCCCTCCCTCATCTGCCCTTTGCTTGCCACCATCCCCTCCGCTCTCCAGTCTCTTCTTCTTCTCTTCTTCTTTTTCTTCTTCTCCTCCTCATCTTCTTCTCATTCTCCTTCTCAAACCCCATCATCTGGGTTCGAGACGCGAGTTTCTAGGTTCGAAATCGAACTCAGATACAAACATATGGGTTTGACTTCGAACCTAGACGTGAATTTCTGGGTTCAAAATCGAACCCATATGAAATCTGGGTTGGAGGTCGAACCCAAATGAAATTGGATGGATTGTGCTAAGCGTTTTTGTGTTTGTTTTGTTTTTAATGAGGTTTTCTATATATGTAGTATATTGCATGTTTGTTGTAATTGTGCTTGGTGATGATATTTGATGTATATGGTGATTAAATATTTATGTTTATGTGTTTGTCTGTTTGATGTTGCTGGTGAAGATTAGCTCAAAGCAAACCCAATAAAATGAAAACCCAGATTCTAACTGTTGGGAACCCAGAAAATGGGTTTTCAATCACCGGAAATCGGATTTTTTTTTTTTTTATTTTAAGTGTTTTTTTCATTTTTATTTTAGTTTTTTTGATAATTTGTTTTGTTTATCAGTATGAAGGGTAAGATCGTCTTTTTACGTACTGTCAATGTCAGGGTATACTGTTCAGTAACAGAATTAACAGGAGGGGGAAATGGGATTACATCAAACTATAGGGGGGTCCATAGCGATTATATCAAACTACAAGGGGGAAATTAGATTTATCCCTTCTTTTTATTTACTAGCATCAGGTCAAAGTACTACGGAACCAGCTAAGATCATATTCTAAAGCACGATTCAAATCTCTATTTTCAAAAACAGGAGAAGGAAACTCACATAGCGTGGGAAAACTCCTCCATAAATTAAGCTGGACGAATGCACTTTTGAACCCATCACATAGGCATGGGTGAGGGGCTGCTTTTACCACTCCAACACCCTACTTGAATATGCTTCTTGTCAATATAATAAATTATTTTCAATCTAAAATGGCATGATTTTGGTTCTCTGATTATGGAAATTTTTATATACAATGCGCACGTGCACAGAAAAATATATATTTTATAATCTATTTATTGCAACAATTATATATAAACAAACCCTTCCCCAAGCACAACAAGAAGAGACCTTAATTAGTTGAACTAGCATCAATGTTGTATGTCACATCATGTGCATTTCATTTGGTTGTTTTTCATTGTATTGTTCATCTTTTGATAAATTTTGTGCTAGTATTTTGAATATTTCCTTTCAGAAGGTTTCAAGTAGTTTCTAGAATTGAAGTGATTGTGCATATTTCTTTATTAATAATTTACTTATGATTACATAATTTTTGTTTGGATAGTTACTTTAGCTGGAGTTAGGGGTGGAAAAAAGGGTTAGTGTGTCGGGTTAAGCTGTATTCGATTCGATTCGTTTATGAATTTAACCAATTTGACACGAATTCGTTTATAAAGCGGATCGATATTTTTGGATTCGACTCGAATTCGTTTATAAAAGAATGACACGACATGACACGATTAATTCATTTATTAATAGAATCATAAAAGATCCAAACCCGTCAACCCGTTAATTTGTTTAATCCGTTTAAACTCGTTTAACCTGTTTAATTCGTTTAACCCGTTTAATTCGTTAATTCATTTAAGTTAAATAATATTTTAAACACAAATAAAATAAATAATTCACAACTAACCACCTAATTCAACACATAAAAACCAACACATTAAATCAAGTACATAACATTCCATATTATCCACATTTTAAAACCATAACAAAATAAAATCATACTCCAACTCAATACAAATCCATAGAAATTAAAATTACTTAACACTATCATTCTCCAACACAAAACTTTATAATTTAAATTCGTCCCCCTTTGATTCTAAGGGGACCTCTAACTTACACAAAAAAACAACATTAGGTATCTACATTTTACAATTTAAAATTTAGAAATATAATTATAAAGAGCTACCGTGTGGGTGTAGGAGAAAGGGAGGAGTTGCTGCGACCAATGACCATAGGAAGTGTAACACCCCAAATCCCGATACAAAGAATATAGAATGATACTCCATATAACATAAATTTCACAATATACTTTTTACGTAAATAATATAATCTATCTCAACATTTCAATAAAAGTCTTAAACAACTCAACTTCACGATCATTCGAAATCAATCCTTACATTTAAGTCCTAACCAATAAAACAAACTCAAATGGCTCTTGTTGATAGGAAGGAATATAACCATAATAACCAAACTAAAATCCTCCTCCAATAGACACCAATAATTCGAAGCCCTTCCTCAAGACAATTAAGGCCTACTAATCTGTAAAATAATAAAGACGAGGGGTGAGCTGTCAACTCAATAGGTAAACATTATACATTACGATATAATATATAATCAGAAAAGATATTGAAGTTTAAAACCAATGAAACATTAACAATGTGACATAGAAAACATTTAATTTTCAAAATCGATGTCAATAAACAATAAAACATTTAATAATATGATACATAAAACATTCAATATTTAAACCGAAGTCACAATAACGGAAAACGTTTCATATATGAATTTAAATAAATGAAAGTGGTTTCTGTCACGTAATATCATTCACACCTGTAATCTCGGTGTGAGGCTAATACAATTAGCACCTGTAATCCCGGTGCAGGGCCAATACAATTAGCACCTATAATCCCGGTGCGGGACCAATACGATTAACACCTATAATCCCGGTGGAGGGCCAATTCAATTAATGTTGCGCAACAATAAATATTTCAGCTGGACCATTACGATACAATTATAACACCTGTAATCCCGGTGCCTAGGCCATTACAATTAAATGAAATACGGACAGATGAGCCAAAACATTTTCATTACAATCACGATTACAATACGTATCATTCTTTACAAATACGGAGGAATACTTTTAATATAACATATCACATTTTTCAAATAGGAAGACAATACTTTCAATATAACTGAACAACATATATAAACATATATTTGAGGATGCAAAATCATTTAAATTAAATATAATAAAATAACGTCGAAAAATCCAAGGTTTCATTCAATTGTTTAAAAGATTCAATTAAAGTATTTTTGAAATTAAACATATAATATGTAAAAGCAATGTATAAGGTTTACTTACCTCTTCCGCTTATCCCAATAGAAAAATAGCTTTACCAATTTAATCCCCCTTATCAACCTAAAATCACATCGCGAAACTCATAAATTCATAATAAATCATAACTTACTAAATTAATCTAAATCCAAATACCATTAAATTTCTACACTGTCAACACTACCTCTACTGATGCAATCTACTTTCTCCATTTTTAATAAATTGTATATAAAGCTAATCATCTCGAAAATTCATATATGTGTTCTAAGACTCAAAATAAATATCACAAAAATTTCCAGCCTTAAAAACCTTTGCTAACCTATCAACTTAAATCTCCGAATCCAAACTAAGGCTGTATTGACATCGGTTTCAAAACCTGAACAGCCCTTGATATCCGAATTTTTAAAATAAACTGCTTCATGAAAATCCTTCAAATTTTTATGGCTTACAGAGGACTCATATTGGTTAATACAGAAATTCAATGAAGCCAAAATAGCATCAATCACATGTCCAAAAAATTCAAGATGCAATCTAGTTCAGTGCTGTCCAGATTTTTATTATACTGAGTCAGAAGTAAACAAAAATTCGTACTTAATTATTTACTTATCATATGACTACGAAATTTTCCAGACTATAACCTAACATCCTAAGGAGCATCCATACCAAATTTCATGATTTTATAACTTCATTTGCCCATTCAACTAATTAAACAAATCTGACAGGTTTACAAAGAAACAAATTTCCAGCAGCCTCTATTTTCTCCATAAGAAATCCATAACATTTTAATCTTATTTTGAAATGACTCCAAACATAACAATACGACCTCATAAGTCTATGATATCATAAAATCCTAATATCAATAAATAAAAATATGAAAGAAAGAGAATAAACCCACTTGATTCGCAATCAACCTTTACGATGAACTTTGAACTCAAAACTTGCTATGATTGAGAGCTAAACTTTGTTGATGGATAATAGAATTTTGGATGATATATGAGAGAGGTGGCTGCTGTGAATAGAAAAAACTAAGCTTTATATAATGCTTCAAACCCTAATAGCAATTAGGGAAAATATATAAATAAATAAATATATTTTTTTGCCCTTTTTTTTTTTTTTTCTTTCTCTTCTTTGCATAGCCACCAAATTCATCTAATTGGGCTTTTGTCCAATTGCTTTAACATTATAATACAACTTCAACTTACACTCAATTTGGACCTATTTATTAATTTTTATTTGGGCTCAATTAATCTATTGGGTTCACTTGGATTCGGGCTTTACAGGAAGAAAGAGCTGCCGTGTGGGTGTGGTGCGGCCGTGTGGGTGTGGGAGAAGAGGAGGAGTTGCTACGATCAATGACCGTGGGAAAAAGGAGCTACCGTATGGGTATGGTGCGGCTGTGTGGGTGTGGGAGAAAGGAAGGAGCTGTCGTTGGGTGTAGTGGGAGAAGAAGAGGAGTTGTCGTCGAGTGTGGTGGAAGAAAGGTAGGAGTTAAGAAGGGAGGAGCTACCGCTGCTAGCAAGTATGGTGGGAGAATGGGAGGAGCTGTAAGTGTGTGCCATCGGGTGTGGTAGGACCAAAATGAGTTGGTGGTGGCTGCTGAAATTTTGAATTGAATGGATTAGGTCTAGGTTGTGGTTAATGTTTATATATATATGCATAATTACTTACTAGACCCTATAATTTTTAATATTATAATTTTATCCGTAATTTAATCGTGTCGACCTGCGATTCATTTAAGCAAATCCAATTCGATTCGTTTAATAAACAGGTTAAGCGGGTCGACACTATTACGACACGAATTCGTTTAACTCCAACTCATACCCATTTATTCTTTACGAATTCGTGTCGGTCCGTCGTGTTGTGACCCATATTGCCATTCCTAGCTGGAGTATATAGTACATAGTTTTTGTTTGTACGGTTACTGTAGCTGGGGCACTATCAAAGAGCATTGTGAAATGTTGGCAGCAATAACCATCTATCATAAGTGACAACTTCAGATAATTTTTTCATTTTAAAAAGATAACGGTCCACAAGTTACTGCTTCTTTTTGCCTGTGACATTTTTATCGAAGTAGTACTAACAATTAAATGATCTCTGTTAACTTTCTTAAATCAATGATCTCTGTGATATTTTTCTAATGCTGATTCTGCAAGCATTGGTTTCTGAGATAGACATGGAAGCAGCAGGTCACAATGTGAATGCAGATATATTTAGAGCCAGGTAATTGATAATTTAGGGGGTGCATGCAAATTTTCTCACACTGATACAGCATGCTCATATTATTAAAACATAATGTTTCATGTCAAAAGACCATGTTTTTCAAGTATGTTTGCTATACGCTAGCCCCATTCAGATTGAATCTGACATTAGAATGATGCTAGTCCTTTCCATTAACACTGAGCTGATTCCTTTGTGACCTTCACATCCACAACTTTCTTTTTTAGTTTCCTTTTTCCATCTGATTTGCAAGGACTTTTTATACATTTCTGCTTAATGTTATGAGCATTGTTGGATGTAGGACGTTGCTGATACGGGAGGCTCTGATATCACTAAATAGACTTGTGTCCAACCCTGCATATGAAGCTTAAAATTTTTGACAGCCTTGATGGAATTCACTATCAGGTGATACACAGTTTTTGGTGAAGGAAAAGTCTCAAGAAACGCATAGTCTACTTATGATAAAACCTTGAGAGATTCTTTTGAGGCTCAACTGTATGTACTAACATGGTTTCCAAGTACAAGGAACATTTTATTACAGCAATGATAACTTGAAAATGCCAAAGTTATTACAACTATTTACATGCACAAGCATTTGCAGACTCAATTACAGGCACAAGCATTTATAGGAACAATTATTTACAGGCACAAGCAGCAGCATTTACTTCCAATGAGTCTTAAGCTCTTGGCTGCTGATGAGGGTGTTGGGGCAGGAGAGCTCTCTCCATCATCACTGAAGCTCTCTAAACAATCAATTTGCCACCTTCCTCCATTAAGTTGAATACACTTCAGGAATGTGCTTAACCCTTCAATAGTCTTCACCTTCATCTGGACTAAGTGTTTTCAGAAATTCATGAGGCATGTCGAAAAACTCAAGCAATTTCAACTTGCTCATATATTCTATGCCTAGAGGCACCTTCTCCAACAACTTGCATCGCTGAATTCTAAGCCTTTCAACACTCGGCACAGCTCCAACCTCTACTTGTATGAATCTCAGTTCATCAAACTTATCAAGACCCAGATACTTCAGTTTCTTGAAACCGCCAGCCCTGAAACACAATGTTTCTCCTTCATAAACTTGAAGCAGTTCTAGGTGTACTAGATTGGGTAGAGTTTGAAGAAGAATCAGTGGATCCTCCCTTAATCTACTCCATTTAAGATACACCTTCACCAGGCTATGCAGATTAGGAATCCAATTTGGTAGTGTTTCCAAACGCCCTGTGATGTAGATCCTCTGAAGGAACTGAGGAGGACTAAACAGGTGATGAAGATCAATGATCACGTCTTCTTCAGTTGACATTATCGACAATGCTTGAAGGTTTGTCATACTTTGGATGGATGAGCACAGCATCATTCCATCTTCGGTCTTCAAGTTTATGATTCCCAATCTTCTCAGTTGAGTTAACTTCCCCAGTTCTTGCATTATAATGCCACTATTCTGTTGGTTTGCATCTATCACAGACAGCTTTTGCAAGGATTGCAAAGTGCCTATCCTTTCTAAACCTTTGAATCCATATCTGGAGTGAAAACAAGCATCTATCCTTTCTAAACCTTCAAAACCATATCTGGAGTGAAAATAGGCATATGACTCATATTCATATCGATATACCAGGAGATATCGCAGCCTTTTGAGTTTCAGGATCTCAGGTGGCAGTACAGTGACATGTGCATGCTTAAGATCCAAGGTTTCCAGGTTTTGAAGCTTCCTTATAAAGCTTGGAACGGTATTCACCTTTGTGTCCCTCAAGCTTAGGTACTTCAAATAGAACAGATTAACAACTTCAATTGGAAACCTGGTTAGGGGAGCTCCACGCATATCTAACACTCCGAGAAGCCTGCAACCATTGGGAAATAGTGAATGTATGCATGGCCTTTCTACAACTCCAAACATGAATAATGAACGCAGTTGGGAAAATCGCCTATCCTGCTGCACATTTTGCAGTGTATTATGTATTGATAGACGACGAACTTTGTCTGGCCACATGGCATTTGGTTCTTTAGCTATTGCTGCAAAGTTTTGTTCTCTTGACTAGGAAATTATGATTTCCCGGAGAAGATCATGGATTCGACATGTCTTTACCCTTCCATCGTACGCTGTGTCAACCACTTGCATCAGGCTTCTGCTCAAGAGCTCATTGAAGTAGTCCTCAGCAACATCTTCTAATGTCTTTCCTTCTTTTGCTTCAACAAATCCTTCAGCAGGTCCACAATCGAACCAGTCTCATGTGCTCAACTAAATGATCTTCAGGAAAGATGCTCAAGTACAGGAAACACGATTTGAGATGGTATGGTAAATCATTGAAGCTGAGTGAAAGAACTTTTCTCAAGTTCTTCAGTTTATCATTTCCCTCTATGTCAGCACCAAGGCTTCGACGAACCAATTCCCATTCATCAATTCCTCGCTTGTCTTTGGTAGCCAAGACACCCCCAATTGCCACGATTGCAAGGGGAAGTCCTTCACACTTCTTCAAGATGCATCTACAAATTTCCTCCAAATGAGGTGGGCATGAATTGCCGTAGAAAGTCTTTCTGCAAAACAAAGTCCAAGACTCTTCTTGTTTCAAGGGCTCCAAGTTACAGACCCGACCTTCAGATTCTATGCCGGAGGAACAGGCTAAATCAACATTTCGAGTGTGAGCATCACTCGGCTGCCATATTCATTGGTGGGCAAAGCATATTTGATAGCATCCCACTCGTTCATGTGCCAAACATCGTCCAAAACGATCAAGTATCTCCTTTGCTGAAGCAAATTCTTGATCATTGTTTTGAGGCGATCACTGGTCATGCCATCCAATTCCTTTGGAACTGGTTTCCTGATTGCCTGGCAGAGTTGTTGAACCATGTCTTTGAGAAGATCCTCCATTTTGAACGATCGAGAAACTGTGATCCAAGCATGAATTGCAAAATGTTTCTTCACTTCAGAGTCAGTCGTAAACTTGCTTCGCTAAGGTGGTTTTGCCGAGTCCTCCCATTCCTGCAAGCGAAACCACTTGTCGTCCTGACCACCTTCCACCAACCACCCAACCAGCTTCTTCTTAGGCTCATCAATACCAACTAAATCACTCTTGTCCAATAGAGGGCATCCCCTCCACGATCATTCCATGAGTTTCCTGCACCAAATACAAGTATACTCACACGGGGTGATTTGATTCTTCTGATAAAACTAACAAATAAGTATAGTCACATGGGATGATTTGATTCTTGTAGATAAAACTAGAACAAACCTTGTTCAGCTACACGGAATTTGCGGAGGATCTCCTGTGTCCCTCAGAAATGTTTCTGATTCTTTTGTTAATTCCTTGTATTTCAGAAGTAATCCGATAACGAGCTTTCATGTTCTTGACACAGCAAGACAACTTGTGAAGCAAGCCATAGACACCATCCTCATGATTATGGGCAAGGAGGAGAGTGAATTCATCAAGAACATCTTCAATATCATGAGCACCTCTCTTATTTGCTTAACCCATACTTTAACTTCTTCATCAGTCTCTTCAAGAGTGTCTCAATCCTCAAGAACACCTTCATCCGCTCTAGTTCAGCTCTTACAGAAACGGCTTCCTCCTCGGCTTCCATTCATGAGTTGCATCTCGTTTTCGAAGAAGGGGTCAGCTTCTCCAGCACAAACCTTACTGCACTTTCTGCCATCACCACTCTCACTCTTCAGGAGTGGACAAGGACAAGAGAAAATTGTAATTTCAAGGGGGACTTTTTCTAAGTATGTGAAACCATGGAGGCTTTGATCCTCACTGCCTTCAAAAAAACAAAAGAGCTAACTACACGATGTCCCCGAGGGTCAGGCCTTAACAAACGAAGATGAAGTTTTGTCTTGTAACATGAAATCCGCATGCCATCGGTAAACGTTAGTCTCGGTTAGTTAGGTGAAGGATATTTTCATCAATTATGAGGGGCTATTAACTTAAGTTTATTTGACTAATTTTATCTATACATAAAACAAATAATAATAATAAAATATTAAAAAAGGGCATTTTTTCTCTCACCATTTACATTTATTTTTCTTTCAAATTAAAAGTTAATTTAAAAAAATGATGAAATAATATTTTAAAAAAATAAAAGTGGGAGATACAATCTGGTTGATAAACCGTAGAGATCCAATCTTCTAAGCGCATACTTAGAAGAAGGAGCGTAGGCGATGACAAAATCATCAACACAGTGGTCTTCCTTCTTCCATTCTTTACCCACGAAACACGCACACAAATCAATAAAAATCATCAACAACGAAGGTCTTCTTCTTCATTTTTCACCAAAAAAACATCATCAAATCAGCAGCAATACCCAACAACAGAGGTTTTCTTCTTCATTCTTCAACAACAAAAACCATTAAATCAACAAGAACAACAAAAAATAGATACCACAAAATCATCAACCAGGTCTCCATTGTCGACAAGGTTGAGTTGACGATGGGGGTTAAGTTAGTGATGAAAGTTGCGTAGAGAGAGAGAGGTTGAGTCAAGAGAGGGTAATAGGGATGAGAAGGATAGTAGCGGTGATTTTGATGTTGCTAGAGACTAGGGGTTTTGATTTGCCGTTGAAGAGATTGATTTGTGGAAGAGTGATTTGAGCGGTTTTGGTGGGAGATGAACTGTGGAAGAGTGATTTGAAGATGGAGTTTTGATGGGGGAAGATGAATGGATTGATTTGAGAGGATGGGAAGGATGTTGGAGATGAATTGGGTGGAGATCAAATCTAGGTTTGATCTCCATTTTGTTTTTCGATTTTTTATTCCAGTTGCTTTGGTCTTTTAATTTTTTGATTTCTATCATTCATCTTTAATATAAATTATTTATTTTATTTTTTAAAAATTTTTTAAAATTATTTTTCAAAGAAATATAAAATGTTACTTTTTATTTGTAAATTAATCTTCATGCTGGACGGTGGAGATTTTTTTTTTTTTTTTCATTAATCTTTAACAGCTAAGGGTATTTTTGTTGTTGGACTAGAAAACAAAGTCAACAGTTAGTTTTAACACCCTTTGATCGTTAAAGTGGGTGCATCTTATAATAAAAATGAAACTTTATCTCAATGAGTTTAAGATCTTACCTCAGGGAGGTATCATGTAATTAGATCTTGAAAAAATAATGTGCTATAACGTCACTGCTGATGTTGGAAACAAGTAAAACCAAAGGAGTTGCAATATGGACTATGAGAGCTTGCTTGATCTCCAAGAAATTATCATTAAAACCATGACTGGTTTTCCTGCTTATGTGCCATTGATGTTCTTGGTTATTACCAGGATCATTCTTCCTGAAGTGCCATGAGTGCTACAGCCTAAACCACATGTATGTATAATTAAAACCATGTCTCCATCATATCCTCCTCCACACACAAATATTTTATAAATTTGGCACTTTAGTGGTTACGTTCTTTCTATATATATATATATATATATCACTTTTTTACATGACATATCTCCATTAACTTCTTTCATCATTATTTAAAATATCTCAAAATGATACTTTCACTAATCAACTATTAATCAAAATTATTTGGAACATGGAATTTTATGTCTTTACATATATTTGTACAAAATTTGCACCAATAGCAACCACCATCATTTTGCCATTGATTAGCCTAAGGAAATTGATGACGAGTCAATCTTCATTAAACATCGATGGCCAAAACACTTCAATTTCCATGCATCGGAGGAGATTGCTCGTAGGAGATCGATTGATCTTCTCTATTGTGGAGGTGATGATCAATGATCTACCCCAATATTAAAGGAGATCATCATTGTAATTGGTTTGTTAAGTTCAATTGTTAGTTTTTTTTATCATAGTTTTTTACACAAGATTTTTTTTCTTTTTTTTAAGTTAAGGACCCAATAAATTAATACACATGTGTTAAGAAAAAAATGAATTTCCTAAATTGTTAAAGACACCAAATTGTAAATTTTATGTGAATTTACAGGACTTTACAAGATGATCAAAAATTTCATTCTCACTTTTTATGAAATTCATTAGTTTAGAAAAATATTAATTGGATTAGTTGTTCATGTTGCTTTACCAAATAAGTACATTTTGTGATAAAAGAATTCATGTCATTAATAAATGACTTCTCATATACATCCTTCATTTGGAGGAAAACAATTGCAATATATGTTCTATTGGCGAGAAACAACAAAAAAATTGTAGTCAACTTTATGGGGGCTGATTTACAGTGAAAATTCATACATCTCCACTAAATAACCGCAAAATTATAACTTCAATAAATAACTATTAGATTTCAACATTTAAGTTTATAAATAAAAATTTTACGATCAAGATTTATGTGTCCCTACGAAGTTACCATATAAACACTTTTTTTTCTTTTTGAATGATACCATATAAACACATTGAACCAAAATAAAAATTAAATTTAAAAGTTTAAATTATAAAAGTCTATTAACGTGACATACTAGATAGAGACTTGAAATCGTATCGTAAGAGACTTGCCAAAAGAACTATAGGTCTCGATAATTTGACTTGTTGAATAATATAATAAGTGAATGGTGGTTTTCAAAGATAATTTGTTCAGAACTTTTACCCACTACACTAGATTGTGAGAGAAGTATTTTAAATAAATATCTTATTATTTTTTATATTTTGATTTTTTATTTAATATTATTTACTTTAATTTTTTATATTTTAATTAGTGCTATTTTAATTAACTTTTTATTGTTTTTTCCTCTTTACTCTTTGGTGTTAAATGATCAACCATATTAATATAACAATTTTTATGACCGTCAGAAGTATTGTCATCTTTTTGTATGCCTTCAAGAGGGATTCTAAATATTTATATTAATGTCAAACTGTATTTCAAATAAATATAAAAAATGGATTGTAAAACAGAATATTATCATACGTCGGTTTGTTTTTTAGGATTTTTCATTATTTTCTTAATTTTATTTATTTTTTACAATATAAAAGATTTTTTTTTTTAATATTGGTTTTCTAAAATTAATCTCTAGCAGCCATCAACATGATGGATGGTTCAAATTGGATCTCTATCCATTTGTTTCTTTATTTTTTATTTTTTAAAATGTAAAAGAATTTTTTTTTAATTTTGATTTTCTAAAATTAATCTTCATCGTTGATCAACATGATGGACAATACATATTTCACTTTTTTATTTTTTTAATTTTTATTTAATTGTAATGTAAAAATTATTTTTAATTATTTTTCAATTTTTTAACTATTTCTAAAATTTAAGGGTTTTTTAAACTACATTTAGCTGTTCATTTTTAAGATGATTGAGATTTTTTAAATCTTTAAAAAAAAATTTCCCACAAAAGTAAGGTCACAAATTAGTTAGTCAGGGACATTCTCATATTTTTACTTTATTTTGTTATTTTTCAGTTATTTCAAATGATTAATATGATCAAACCGTTAGTATATGAAAAGACGTTATAAAAAATAAAAGTGATTTCCATTTATAATAAAATATATTTCCAGAGTGTTTTGAGTAATTCTCTAACTGTTGAGTGTTTAGTTTTAGTTGTTTCAACATATGAGATGGCAAATGACTCTTACTTTTTTTTTTTTTTAAATAAAAAAGGGAAAATGACTCTTAATTTCCATTTGATACTAATTAAAAATCCATAGCACTTTGTCTTACATTGCCATTATTCGTCATTTTATTTGGAATTTTATAACTACTAAAGACACCATTACAACTGATAGAAGAAAGCAAATAAGAGCGCTTCCATACATTGTCTTTTTTTTAAAAAAAAAAAAAGAAAAAAGAAAAAATAGTCATATTATCACTGTTAAAGTCAAAAAAATTATTTTCTACGAGATATTAATAGACAATCAAACAAAAAATATCTTCAATACTTTCATTTAAAATTTTTAAAAAAAAAACAAAAAAACAAAAACAAAAACAAAACATTTTAGCCTTTTTTTTTTTTAACATTTTAACCATTTTAGAAAAAACAAAACATTAACACGAGTCTTTTTTTCTCGAACCAACCCAGAGAGTGATGCCGCCGATGGCGGCAGAGCCAGCAGCTGCGGCAGATCGAACTCCGGCCGTGGGCCAGCAGGGTGATGCCTGTACAATCGCCACCGCTAGTGGTAATGCCGACAGAGGCTCTAGTCCTCAACACCACCTAATCCGCAAGCGAATAATTTAAAAAAAAAAAATTATTTTTTCTTTAAATGCAAAATATAACTTAATAAAATAACTCATAACTGTAAAGGATTCTCCGACTTTCTATGCAACATCAATTCAAACCCTCTCATTTAGAAAATCAATTAAACAAGTCTAAGGTTTAAAAAACTTAAAAATTATTTTAAAATATATTATGTTAAACAATAAAATAATAACAAAATCAATTTAAAAGTATTCAAAATACATTGAAGTGATGTTGACAAACACACATCCATATTTGGAAATACATTTTATCCATAGTTTTCGTTGCTATGTTAAACACTATTTAGTTTTTATATCAAAATTTTTTAATTTTAAAGATTTATTTGTATATTCATAATAGAATAATGCTATATTTTCAAAAAAATTATTCAAATGATATAGTAAGTTGATTTGTAACTAACATATTAATTTTATGATGATGTATTGATGATGTGATAATTCCACATGAACTTGCTATATCATTTGGATAATAAATTTGGATAAATTTTTGGATAATATAACATTACTCTTTATAATATATTTTATAATTAATTTAACAACTTATTTTGGAGATATTGTACAAACTTCCCCAGTAATGAATATAATTGCATGCATTGGTATCATTTCTGGGTTGCCATCAACACTTCACAAGAGAAGAGTAAAACTATCTATTTGTCTTCTAATCAGTGAAATTATTTATTATTATTACACACACATATTTATATAATTTTATTTAAAAAAAAAAAAATTAAGGAGATTTCCTCTATCTAACAATTCCTCAACCGTTGAAAATTCATATTTTAAAATAAGAGTTTTACTAACTTAGTAGTCGAATAAAGTTATCCATCAGTAATAATCCCTAAATTAATCATAGGATGATTATTAAAGAGTATACAAGAATTATTATTAATGAATTATCTTATCCGACCAGTAAGGTAGTCAAACTCAAAAACCAAAGTAATCAAATAAAAAATTGAAGAACTTGTTTATTTCCAGATTTTTGATATATTATAAAGCATATCTTCATCAATGATAAAGGAATGATAGTAGAGATAGAAATAACTAAAGATGAGAATGAAGCAGTTTGCTCCATCAGTGATGGAGATTTGCTCCATACCACTCACACACTTAGTTTTGTTATACCATCTGTATCCATACTAGTATTACAAAGAGAATACCTACAGGCTACATAGGAATTCTTGGGAATGTGGGGATGTGAATAAATGTGGATCAATGGGCAATTCTGCTATGAAATATTAAATGCTTATAGCACAAGCTCAAAACTCAAATGTAACAATTGATAACTTTTACTCCCAAATGACCTGGGAAAATCAATCATACATGTATCAAATTACACAAATTTGATGCTTGTTCAACATCAACCTTGCTATAACTGAATGAATGGGAAAACCAAATAACAAACCAAAATTGCAAATCAGATTTTTTTATGCTAATTTCAGCTAGCTCCTAGCCCTACAGGAATTCCATTAATCATCAGAGCTGTGAAAAGTTGTTTTTTCAGCCTTTGAGGCATTGGCTGAAATTTCTCTCAAGTGAGCTCCGTATAGCTTTGATTCCTGCATTGCAATAAAGTTAATATCATTTATCTCAACTGTCAACAGCAGACCAATTTATGGCTTAAAATGGAGGGTGTAAAATGCACACCTTTTTCTTGACATGGGTACCAAATTTCAGAAGAGCATCTGGCACTAATTGCCCGCCTTCCTTAAGAACATTCACCAGCTCTCCAGCAAGTCCCTGTGCAATACTCTCTTATCACTACCAAGAGAATGTTTTGCTTAACACTAAGACATACTACAATGTTGCAATTCAGGGGAAAAGAAAAACACTACCTTATTGTGGTGAGTGAAGAATGTGTGGGCAACACCCTTCTTACCAGCTCGACTGGTCCTTCGGATTCTGTGAACACAGACCTCTGTGGTGAGTGGAAAACTATAGCTGATAACTACTTCAACATCGGGAATATCTAATCCTCAAGCAGCCACATTTGTAGCAACCTGCAGATACAATGACACAGTAGATTGGTCCGATCCTACTCTATTTTTTGTTTCTAAGTAAATTTACGAAGATCATAATGATAGTTAACTACTCCAATGTGTTTCCACAACTGTAGTCATAATACTGGTGTGCAAGCAACAAACCATCAGAGGACAATCTCCCTTCTTGAATAATGATAATCACTTTGCGCATTCATTTTGTGCTTTCTTACCATGCATAGCAACAACCTTCCAGCCACTGGAAAGTCGGAGAAAAAGTCAAAAAAGAAAAAATACAGCATGTTAAGTTCATAAAAATTTTCCAGTTCCTATGCTCAGCTGCTGGCTGCATGTATACGCCAAAACTACAATGTGAAGATGACAAATATTTACCTTTTTCACAGCATATGTTCTAATCAATCAGCTTCCAGCTGGTACAAGGCAAAACTAGCACTCTGCTTCTGATATGAATATAATCTTGGCATCAGCACTATGAGGCAACACTATATATCAAAAGGCATAATCAAGAAATTTGAATAATACAAGCTTTTCCATCCAGTGTATAGGCTACCAGGTATAAGAACACAGTCAGTTTTTTGCATTTGAAATACTAATAAATCACCTTAAGACATGCTAGAAACTCAAACACCTTGATATATCAGACACATAAAAGAATTCATATTAACAATTAATAGATAGCAATGAATACCTTTGAGATTTATGATATTTCTCTAATAATGCAATCAAATGTTGATCACGTGAGCAATCCCAAGACCTGCATTTGTCCACAATAATTTGCTGACATAAGTTCTATAAATAAAACTACCAAGTCTAATTGTTACATGAAAACCAACCTCCACAATCTGCAAAACATCATGGTTAGCAGTCAAATCCTCCGAACCTACAACCATCAGAAATAAAACTCATTTATTTTTCAGAAAGGGAAAATAACAAACAATTGAAAGATCCAGACCTTTACCGGATTGGGATCCATATATTCCTGAGCTAGTTTATGAACTCTACAGGCCATGTAGCACTAAACATTACCATCTGCCGAGCTGCACATTGTTAAAGAAGTTTTTCTCACAAACAAGTAAACGTCTGCCAGGAACATAATCAATTTGTACTAGAAACAAATAGAAATGAAAATCATTTCTCTCAGTCCCAAAGATTAGCAAATAGTTCATCGAAGAAAACCAGTACATTGTAGAAGACAATAAAAAGGATCCAATTTTACAAATAGTGCAACAACTCAGTACAAGAACTTCCATAGAATAGATTTTAAAAGTGTAAGGGCCAGGCTGGTGTAGGTGGAGGAAGACGAGACTGAAGTTCAAAAGAATCAGTTATAAGTTGAGCAATAAGAGAGAACATCGTACTACATACCAGAAGTAATTGCTCAATATACGGCGAACTGGCTCTTCGAATCCCAAATCAACTATTCGATCTGCTTCATCAAGCACCTACAGAAAAGTTATTGCTAATTATAGCTCAGATTCATTACTTCCACAATAACGGTACAAAAACTTGATTAACGAGACACAATCATAGTTTTTTGCAGAGAACTTAAAATGTCCCTCATCTATTACATTAGAAAAGTAAATAAATAAACAAATTAAATTAAACTATAAATATGTTCTCAACTTGTTAAAGTTAGGTTGATTTTTTTTTTTAAAAAAAAAAAAAAAAAAGAAAAAGAAAAACCCTATTGTGAACTACATGATCTTGAGAGAGTCAGTTTCCCTAAGCAGAATGATTTGTAATACTGAAGCCAAATCTAATTTCAATATCCTCCAAGATAATCATAAAACTTAAACGCCACATGACATTAAAGTATTGAACAAATAAATCATCAATTAACCATTAATCCAATAAAATTAGAGATGATCATCAACAGATACCTGTTGTAGGGAATTGTTAACTTAGTACTTACCACAAATGACACCTCGCAAGGGGCATC
>JAIZFV010000095.1:0-65597 GCA_021234005.1 Nephelium lappaceum
ATTAACCAAAGTGAGAAATTTTCTTTTTTTACATAGCCAAAAAATACAAAAGGCACCTGCCATCTTCTTCAATCTTTCTCATTTCTCTCTTTTCACTCTGTTCTATCACATTTCTCTCATGAGATTTACATTATTTTCAACCAATTTGAGTGAAAGTTAAATGTAAATTCATTTGGCATAAAATAATCACAAAAAGGATGTTCATTGTGTGATATTCCTCAAGTGTTGGGGATTTTCCAAGCTAAAAGAAGAAATCAAGTATTCTCCCTATTTTTGCTAAATATATGTAAAAATGTTACTTTAATTGCATGATATTGTTTATATCAACAATATTTTGATGGATTTTCGTTAGTAGTTCAATATCTCAAGATTTGATGGAACAAAATTGAAAAATCATAAAAGAATTTGAAAAACTAATTAAAATTTGAAAAACTCAACATGAGTACGAAGAAATTGTACTTCACACCTAGATATGAAATCCCATATATTTCACAACTAGATATGAAATCTCATCTATTTTATGAAATCTCATGTATTTCACATCTAGACATGAAATCCCATATGTTTTACGCTTCACGTGAAATACACATGCACCTATTTAGAAGTTGGTATTTTGGACAATCGGTTACAAATAATTAAAACAACACAGTTGATTACAAGCATATTTTTCAATAGTCAAGGGGCTATTTTCCCATTTACACTTATTACAAGTTTCCTTTCACAAATGTTACGAGTTGTGTAATTAATGCTTTGTACATATTTTTGTTAGTCAGCTAGACGAAATTGCCGGGGCGAGTACGTAAATGTAGATCCGAGTAATGGTTTATGTCTACTCGATCTTCAAAATGTAACTACGGTACGTAAAGTTAAATTAAACAATGCCCACCTTATTGTCCAGATATTAGATATTAGAGACCTCAAGCTCATATTCTAACTTGTAACTCAATATTTACTCTGTAACAGTTTCATTACACTAAAAATTGAGATTTAAGTGGAGATTTCTATAATAAGATGAGATTGATTTAATAGTTAACACCTCACACTTATATTAATAAGGTTATGAGTTTGAATCATAACAATTCATTCCAATCCTAAATAACGATGGTAGAAAAAATAAAAATGAACATATGTTTTTTTTTTTATTACATATGCATTATTACTATATGAATGAATAGTGCCTCGAAAAAATCGATTTTGGACAAATATTGGAACCTGCATGCCTCGTCCATTCCCCAAAACCAACGCCATCAAGCTGGAATCGCAGCATAATCGATGAACAAGATCATCACATTGATTTTCTCCTCTCCCGAACCGATGCTGTTCCAAGACCTTGGTGTCGGGTAAATAAAACTCCCAAATTCAATTAATTAATAAATTTAACTATCTTATCCAATTATTAACTTTATCATTCAATTGGAATCTTTAAATTGACTTCAATGATCCTTATAATCAATCCAAAGACTCCAATTGAGGGATAAAATTAATGGTTCGGTAAAGTAACCAAACCTTTAATTAAATAGTCATTATATGATTAAATAATTAATGAGCTTTATTACAATTTCTTTTTGTAGAATCACAATTATGTTTATTCATACACTTGGGCAAATGATAAGACTGTTCAGAAGGCGCTTGGAATTCGAGAGGTACGTCAATTCTGCCTTTATATACCAAATTTAGGTCCGATAATTTCGTATATTCATTTTATATTAAGTTTTTATGGAATTTTTAAAAATATTCTTACAGTTTAAGTAAATACCATTTTTTTTTATATATATATTTTCCAAATGAATCGGAATGATCCTTAACCTTCTCAAAACTACCAAAAATATCCCTCAAAACGTTAATTGTAACAGAATATTTCAAACCTACTTTATCACTAGATGTTGAAAACAAGAGCAAATTATGCTCAAGCCATCTGAGTTATAGCCTTTTACAAGTGGCACCCATTTAACCTTTCACAAACAAATAAGCACACACCATTAGTGAAGTTTATTAATTCTAACCACTGACCACCGCTGACCAGCAAAAAGTCCAGTATACCTTTATCAAGTTTTTAAAAGTGCTAAAATGCTATTATTTAATAAATAAAATAAACTAATACAATAAATAAAATAAACTATTCCAAAAAAAAAAGAAATATACCAGATAGGTTGATCTCTATTATCTATCTAAGAGATGGACAATAAAGATCTAAAAAAATTAAAAACAAAAAATTAGGCCGCATTTGGATACGTTTTTAAAATGATGTTTTTGAAAGCTGTTTTTAAAAATAGAAAATATGTTTTGAAAATTATATTTAAAAAACGATAATGTTTGATAACATTTTTTAAAATACATTTAAAAAAAAAGTTATATTTTACTTCGTGCATTTGGAATCGTTTTTAAATTGGTGTTTTTGAAAACTATTTTCAAAAATAAAAAACATGTTTTAAAAATGCTATTTTAAAAATATAATGTATTTAGTAGAATTTCTTAAAAGTTATTTTCAAAAACTAGAAAATGATGTAAATGTATTCGGTATTATTTTTGAAAATGAGTAAAGTAATTGTTTGGAAGGAAAAATAGTGATTGTTTCTTAAAACATGTTTTGAAAATGATAAAAAACATAAAATAGTTGTTTTTCACTTTTTAGTTATTGTTTTTAAAAATTTGTTTTCCATCTTCAAAAACACATTTTACAAAATGGTTTATCAAATACTTTTCATTCATTTTCTGTTTTTGAAAATGAAAAACATTTTACAAAACAAATCCAAATACATTTTTGAAAACATGTTTTTCATTTTCAAAAACACGTTTTTGAAAACAAACTATCAAATACATTTTCATCCTTTTTTTTTTTCAAAAATGAAAAACCATTTTTGAAAATAGAATCAAACACCACATAATATATTATTATTATTTAAAACAAGGATATCCAATCTTAAATTGGATCTCCATTATCCATCATCAATGGTGGATGATGGAGATTCAATTTGGTTAAATATCTACTCATTATCTTCATCTCTATAGATGGAGATAGAGATGGAGATGATGAGAAATGGCTCCATCATTGGCCGATGGAAATCAAATATTTGTCATCGTTGCATTGGAAGGGAGACCAATAAGACCCAGGTTTAGGTATCCATTCCCAACACGATGGAGACCTATTTGATCTCTATTGTTGTTCTCCATCATTGACATTGGACAGATGGAGATTGACCTTTATCGTCGAAGATGGAAGTTGATCCCTATTGGATCCATGGCAATCTCCTCAATGAAGATCTATAAGATCCAACCCCATATTGGATCTCCATTTTTCATAATTTTTTTTTCTTTGGTCTTTAGTATGATTGTGGGAGATCTATCTATTTATTGTAAATTGTTAATAAGTTTTATATTGTTAATATTCTTTTTCAAAATTTTTTAAATGTGTTATCAAATTGGACCAAATTACCCTCCATTTAGTTTTGATGATCAACTCATGGTCACCTCTAATGGCCTGAGTTTAGTTGTTGAAAAAGGTAAAATGGACTTGTTTGTCAATAGTTATACTTCCAGTAGCTAGCTATACCTCAAGTAGTTATTTTGTAATTTATTCTAAAGATAATAAAAAGAAAACAAAATCAGAGATGCAATTAATGTAAAACTCTAAATACTAGATACAATTACATAAAGCAAGAAATTCTAAAACTATTATCATATGAATAAGAGCGAATTACAATTTAACTACCCAGACAAACCGAAATTCAACAGAGCAACTTGGTTTCAAGTTTATTACAATTTACCTTACTACCGTTAGTGCAACTCCTATTAAATTTGACAGTAAACAGTATAAATATAATTAAAAGACTTAAAATACCTTAAAAAGTTGGAAAAAGAATTTTTTTTTAAAAATAACTTTATTGTTCACTCATTTTCTTCTTCTTCCCCGCCCGTCCATCTCTTATTGTTCTTCTTCTTCCCCCAACAGTCCTCTCTTCCCCTCCACTGTGTAAATCTTATCCTCCCTTCGTATCCCCCCTATTCCTCATTCTTCCTCCACCACCTCCTCTTTGGCAGCGAAATCCTCGCCATCTCTCTCTTTTCCACCTCTCTCTCTCTCTCATCTATTTCTGTTCTCCCCATCTACCTCTCCGTCAATAGTATCTGTCCGTTGACGGTACCGTTGCCACATGCACTCCCGGACAACGTCTCCACCAACGGTCCTCACTCTTATCTCTCCGTCGCTGCTTGCCGCCGCTCTCCTCACCCATCTCTCCACCACCGTTCTTCCTTGCCGATTTTGAAGGTGTCATCACCGATCGCCGATAATCGAACCTAGATGATGTTCATGTGGTTTGATTAGAACCCCAATTAGGTTCCGATGGAACCCACATGAATAAAAGATAATCTCTCTCTCTCTATCTCTCTCCCTTTTTTGTTGTTGTTGTTCTTCTTAATCTTTATTCTTCTTCTTATTCTTCTCCTCTTCTTTTAGAATGAACCCAGATCTAGGTTTGTTGCAATAGAACCCAGATTCCAGAACCTAGAGAAATCTGGGTTCTATCGTCTCTCTCTCCCTAACCATTTTTGGTCTTTATTTTTTTGGCTTTTGTTGATGATTTTTTGTTGATTTTGGGATATAGATTCATCAGTTGAAAGTTCATGATGATGTTGTTTGATGACTGATGATGTTGGGTTTTATTTTTTGGATTGGATTGAAGATGATGTTAGGGTTTCCAGTCAATGTTTAGAAAATGATGTTTATGTTTGATTGAAGAATGAGGGTTGAGTAATGCGGTCGGTGAACATGTATGTTAGTTGTTAGAAGAAGAAGATAATGTTAGAAGAAGATGATGTTTGGGTTTGATTGAAGGCTGGAAACCTAGAAATCTGGTTTCCTGTGACCAGAAACTAGGTGATGATGAAGATTTTCTTATTTAATTATATAATTTTAAATTTTATATAATTTGGTTTTAATTAATCTCCATTATGGTTAATTTTTTTTTTATTTAATTGATTTTAAAGTTTTTAAAATGCATTTAAAAGAAAGTGAAAAAAAAAGGTCCAAAGACAATTTTACCCCCAATCAGTTAATTTTAACAGAAATCCACCTAACGGCGGGGGTCTCAATTGTAATAAAACTAAAAACAATTGCTCCGCTTGAATTTCAGTTTTGTCTGGGTAATTAAATTGTAATATGCTCTATGGATAATATTGTTTTTTTTTTTTTTTTTTTTTTTAAAAAAAAAACACAATTAAAAATGGCAAGTGGAGGAGTTGTGGAAGCCGCCACAACCTCCTACGGTCAGATCTAGAGGAAGCTCACTTCCTCTTGTGAGATCTAAAGCTCCAAATCTCGTTAGAATCTGACTTACTCCAGATGGAGGGAGTTGGGCTCCCTCCAATGGTGGCTGCATGAAATTCGCCACCGTTGATTTTCTTTTCTTTTTTTTTTAATTTTTAATTTTTTGCAATTTTATATTAGATTTTTAAAATTTTAAATTCATGTGAATTTTTATTTCTGAATCATATTATTAGTTGTACCTTTTGTTTGAATTTTATTTAATATTTTATTTTTACTTTTTCTTTTTCCTTGAAAGTGTTTGATATGATATCTGATAGCTTTACCACTTAAAAACATTTTGTTTTTTCTTGTTTGTTTTTTTCAATATCGGGAATTCTCCCTACCTTCTAATATAAAGGTCGCACTCGCATGAATAGAAGTTTTAAAATGATTTTCCACTAAATAATTAACGAATGAGGAGGAGCAGGGATCAATAAAGGAATGGGTGAGATGCAACTACAGCTCTGTTTACGTAGAAGATGTCCAAAGTGTTGTCGTTTATCACCGAAACCTCATCAAAAAAGGCTATCAAGTTTTGATTTACAGGTAGGATCGGCAGTCCCCGTTTTTATTGTATATTATTACTTTTTTGTTTAATTAATACATACACTGTCACAAATGTTAGATTAGTTTATCAATAATGTTTCTTTTTCCTCTCTTGTTCAAAATTCAGTGGCGACCATGACATGGTAATTCCATACGTGGGCACAGAAAAAATGGATATTAAGTCTCTAAATTTGACGATTGATTATGGTTGGCAACCCTGGTTTGTTGAAGCCAAGTTGGTGGGTAAGTCTAAAATTATACCAGTTACTGATTTTGCAACATTTAGATCAGCCTTGATGTATCATTTGACGGTTGTCATGTAAAAATGGTTTCTGCAGATACTACGTGGTGTATTCACAAGATGCTTATCATTTGACATTTGCCACAGTGAAGGCACGAATTAATACTTCTAAATAAATTTTATTTACTTTTTCCCGGATGATGTGGTTTAACTGACTAAACAACTTATTAATAATTGTGTAGGGAGGAGGTCATACAGCTCCAGAGTACAGGCCCAAGGAATGCCTTGCAATGGTCCTTAGGGGTTTGCTGAATATCCTCTGTGAGAAAACCTTCAATTATAAAGAAGCTTTGACAGGCGGTGATGAGTTACGAAATGAAAGGGAAAAAAAAAAGGTTTCATCACCACTAAAATTGTAGTTAAATATTTAAATAAATTAGGAGGTTTCAGTCAATTTGTTTCTTCTAAATAAATGTCAAAAGGAGTTTCCTCAGAAGCTTTAATTTTGGGCTTTGCATGAGAGATTTATAAAGCTTTTCTATGTTAAAAAAAATGACACTCTTCTTTGGAATGGGTACCAAACAATTGAAAAAATAATTAAGCAGCTTTTTAACATTAACGGGCTTTTTAAACTAGTAGAAGTCGTTGTAAACACAACTTTTATATGACAAATACTCTCTTTCCCCACCTCTATTGCACCTCAAGCATTTTTACTTTGATTAATTTAGATCTATTCAGATTTAAGATGTTAAGTAAAATAGTATACCACCTAAGTAATCATTATTGGTTTATAACCAATTCAATCAATAAGAATTATTTTAGTGGGATTGTAAAATATTTCTATTACCATATGTTCAAAATACACAATGCAAACGAACTCACAAATATTTGACGGATAAACTAAATAAAATTGTTATTTTACTAACCTTTTTCTTTTCTAAAATTCAATTGAAATAATATACATCCCTAATTATAGATGGGGAGATTTAACATGGTAATGATTTATAGGCTGTGAGGCATATTATGGTAACAATGAAATATCGGTAAAATGAATATCAACTTAATTATAAAACTAAACATATCCCCCCTCACAATTTAAGTGGTTAGTGTATTTTTGTTTTATATTTGTAATCGAGGTTCGAATCTCACTATGCCAATTCATCAATATATGCGTTGAGTTCTCTCTATATTATAAGAGTAGATTTATAAACTGTATGTAATGAATATCAACTTAATTATAAAACTAAACATATCCCCTCTCACAATTAAGTGGTTAGTGTATTTCCATTTTATATTTGTAATCGAGGTTCGAATCTCACTATGCCAATTCATCAATATATGTGTTCAGCTCTTTGTATATTGTAGGAGTAGATTTATAAACTGTAGATAATGATTAATCTCAATAGATTCTAATAAACTACACAAAAAAACTTCATTTTAGTCTTTAAGATATTGAACATTATCAGGTTTTTTTAAAACTCTTTTGAAGACAACTCATTTTATCTCTAGAATTCTAAAAATTCTTAAAAAAAGGTTCAAATTGTCAATCAATTCACAATTAAAACAAATAAAAAATCTGGGTGAAAATTAAAGAGTATTTTTGACATTCCGCAAAAAAGAGATGGGATGACGACATGTGTATGGCCAAGACTAAATTGAAAAATATAAATTTATTAAAATAAAATTTTAAATTAATTAATTAAAAAAAATAAAAAAAAATTCACTATATGTTTCTAAGATGAATAATGAGGATTAAAGTTAATAGAAAACAATTTTTTTAAAAAAAAATAAAATAAAATCAACCCAAATGAAGATCAAGATTTTAACTCGGATCTTTAATATGGTTCCAACCCAGATCTCATTTGCAACAAAACAAATTGTTGCTGAGCCACCAGTTAATCTAAAAAAAAAAATCCACCTAATCTGAAAAACAATCCAATCATAAAATTTAAAAAAAAAAAAAAAATCCACCTAATCTGAAAAACAATCCAATCAAAAAAAAAAAAAACACCTCCCACAGAAAAATAACAAGAAGAAGAATTCAAGAAACATGACGAGCAAATATTGAAGTTTCAAGGTAGTTATAGAGCAAAAGGAGCAGCAGAAGAATTCAAGAAACATGACGAGCAAATATTGAAGTTTCAAGGTAGTTATAGAGCAAAAGGAGCAGCAGGAACAAGCAATGCAGCAGACTCTAGCAATGAAGAATCAACCATGCATCACGTTTAATCCATCGCGAGGAAGAGGAAGTGAAGTGCAGGTGGTGTCGCGCATGAAGCAGTAGGTCGCGATCAACACTTGCCATAGGAGGACAGTGGGGATAGTGAGACTCGATCATGAGTTACAGTAGAGAAAGCAGGTCGTGACTGTCAATCGCAATGCACCACCAGTGCATATCGTGACCCATATTGCGAGGAGGAAGGTCGCGACCTCAAGTTGCGATAAAGCCTGTATAAACATGTCCGAGTTCGGCTAAGAAACCCTGAACGTGCAGCATCTTTCAACCCTAGTTTAAACACGTATAAATAGCAGCTTTTAGGAGATTTTTGGGAGAGCTCTGAGTCGCCTTTGAAACACATTGAGAGGGAGATTTGAACGTGTTTTCAAGAGAGCTTTAGGTGTTTAACTTTCTGCATATTTTGCATAGCTCCTTGAGCCAGTTCTTAGCAGTTCGTGGCAGCCCTTGAAGAGGGTTTCCAGCAGCTGTGAATGCATGTTTTGTAGCAACTTTTGGTCGACATATATCGGCATAGAGACGGTTCAAAGCACAGGTTTAAACGTAGTCTTGGAGATCGAAAGAATCAAGTCATCATCAACAACATCAAAGTATGAAAATCATCATCTTGTACGTAGCAGTTCGTGGTGCGACAACAAAAAAAACAATGGTGGAAAATTCATCATCGAAGGGCTGGGTTTGATCTTAGGAACAAGGGGGAATCACGCCAGTCAATGAGAATTTCTTTCCTTTTTAATATATTTATTCAAAGGATGTTGTTTGGTTTTGTTTGAGCGAATTGATTTGTAATAAATTGATGATGAACTAAATCTATGTTCTAGAGTTACAATTTAGCCCTAAAACCATGAACTCATCGTTATGGTACTGTTTATAATTAAATTCTCATTTTATGTGTTCTATTATATTTTGTGCACAATGTTCTTTAATTATTTGATCACTAGTTTAAGAGATTTTGTAACCTTCAGTGCACTTGGAAAAGATATTTGTGTGTTTAGACTTAAAATAATATGACATGAATTATAAGAGATAGGAACATATTTGTATGATTTGTGTCATCGTAAACGAGAAGTTGATGCTTAATGTGCTTAAGTTAACTACTCGTAATAGAAATATAGTCGATTAAATGATTTAGGTAAATCCACTTAATCATCGGAAAAGGCTTATGAATAATTTAGAATTACTCGATCAATCACATAATGAGAATAAATTAATAATAGTAGAAATAAAGATTGAGAGAACTAGAAAGATGAAGTTGTAACTCTAAAATTTAATATCCATTGGCTGTGATTTTGGTTTATTTAGTTGTATTTGTTATTTTTTCTATTTAGTATATTTTTATAAATCCATTGTTTTGACAGTTTGAATAGGGTTTATCTTGATTAATATAATATTTAACGCAATTTGGTAATTCTCGTGAAAATAATATTCTATTCAACAATATATATTTATGTATCGTATACGCGTGTCTAGTGTATATTTCACGCACTGAAAATAGCCATCAGGCTGAAGCGGTCGCTTACCTACAAACTTGAAGAGAGGAGCTAGACCTTGACTTGACGAACTCAAGTCAACACAGCTCCTTTCAATCCGAGCAGGTAGGTTACATAAATTGTGGACCCACCATTAGGAAAATCTGCTTTTGGGTCCAAAGGCTGGATTCCGTAAGATCATAACATAATAAGTTGGCACCATGGACATTGCCCAACAGTCAATGACTTGGTAGAAGTACGTAAACTTCATTAGTGTGATAGGCTAATATATTCGGAAATTAAATGAGGTTGCATTTTTCTTCCCCACATGCTCAACTTTGTTGACGAAACGATAAAGTTGTTGGGTAATAGCTTTCAAAACGAAAAATAATGGTGTTGAGAAATTCATGGTTGGTCGCCATGAACCAGGAAGGTTGACGTAGGAGTAGCCTAGTAGGACAGGTATACTACGTGGCTGATTGAGGTTCGCAATTGTAGGCACGCGAGTTTATAATTTATTGTCGGAATTGTCTCAGTCCTATTTTAACTTGTCACTCAACCTATGGCCTCCGTGACAGGCACGTAAGGACTCCAAATTCAGATGTTTCGCGCTTTGTTTTCACAAATTATTTTTCACTTTTATTTAAATAATATTTAATTCGAATCTTAATAATTTGTAATAATTTTTATTTTCAGTTTGTTTTGTTATATTCGTTTATAACTATAAGAGTGCTTTGGGTTTAAACAATAATTCAAATTTGCGGTTTTGATCAATTTTAGGATTTATCATTAGTAGTTCTATAGGTTTTTCTTTCTATTGGACCAGTTTATACGAAACTCATTTGTTGATTTTGATTAATTACTAATAAAAATCACTACTCTAAAGAAAATTTCTTAAGCGTGAATTCCATTATTTTTCATTTTTGTTCATCAAAGTTGGTCCATAATTTTGTCTTTTTATTTTGCAGACTGTGTAGACCTATTGAAACATTTTACCCTTTATTAAGAAAGGTTGAATGTCCACTTTAACCCTAAAAGGTCAAGAGTTTAAGTTTCACTCTTATCCTACAAGGGGTGGGCAACACCATGTTCGGATCGGTTTCTGTTGAAACCAACTCGAACATGCTAAGTGTGCGGGTCACCACTTTTAGATTCGAACATGATCCCTAAAGGAGAGGAACCGAACAGAATTGAATACCTAATGTTCGGTTCGGATCGGTTCGGTTCCCATGTTTTAAACTCAATTTTGGGCCTTTATTTGGGCCAAAAATTTAAAAAAATTTTAAGTTTTGTTTGAGTCTATTACTATTGGGCTTTTAAGTTTAATTGTTTTGGACTGTTTTAAGTTGAATTGTCTTGTGCGTGGAACCAAAATAGATAGATGGGTGAAGAAAAAAATTAACAAACTTCTATTGAAAGCAAATACTGTCCAACAGTAATTTAATTTGGCCTTGCTTTCAATTTCAACCTGCTTTCAATTTCAAGAAAAAAAAAAATCAACCTAGCTTCAATTATCACGGAGACAAGGGCAGATCACGACGATGGCGACGGCGACAACGACAAGGGCAGAGGTGAGAGATGAGAGGAGAGTTGGTGGCTCACGGCTGCACGATGAAAAAGAGACAAGGCGCTGCGGGCGTTGAGCAGAGATGACCACGATGGCACGCGAAGGAGGGCAGATCACGGCGATGGCGAGCAGAGGTGAGAAGTAAGAGATGAGAGGAGAAAAAGGGCTGGAGGTGGGGGTTGCGGTTGCTAAGTGAGGAGTGAGGATGTTAGATTGTTAGGGTTGGTTAAGGGAAAGTTTTTATATGATCATGTAAAATTACATATTTACCTCTATTCACGGATTGGGTCGGTTTTAGATACCCAAACTTGATCCAATTCGTGAAACATAATGTTTTAAAAATAGGGATCCGAACAGCTTACATTTGAACATGTGAATCGGACCGAACACCCACGGATAAGGTCGGGTGGGGTCGTTCGGTCCGATTTCATGTTTTCATGCCTACCCCTACTTTAAACTATAAGGTGTGGATTGAATTTCCTCCTGACAAAAGTTACCCTCATCCCAAGTTGTAAGAGTAGTCATCAGGAAAAGCGCTATTAATTATTCATCTTGATAGGTCCGACACTGTAGTCATTTGACTCGTAAAGTGTTAGGGCTAAAAAATAAATAAATAAACCTATTGGCTAATCGTTCATTGCATTTGCGGACGACAAGGGTAAACAAGTCTAACTTCTAACATCTATTAGCTTTAAAATTTTTATTAAAAATAAATAAAATTGACATAATACGGGTACAATTACCATAGTCGGGACCTCTTGATGTATACTTTAAGATACAGTCAAAAACATAACTCCCAAAAACTAGAAGAAAAGACCTACATACAAATGGAAAAATTGCCACAAACACAGTTGTCGTAAAGATGCTCAAACCTGTCTCTCTAAGACAAAGACAAGAGGAGTGGTGCCTACTGCACCACTTACAAGCGAGCTAAAAAAAAAAAAAGAGATTTAGTAGTAAAAAAGGGATAATCCCAAAAAACCTCCTGATTTTTATAGATTATCTATTTTTTCCCCATATAGTTTTGTTTTTATCCAAAATATCATTTACCTTTTAAGAAAACACCCAAAAGACCTCCTAAAAACATATGAAACAAAGATAATACCCCTAACGATAACAGTTTCCGTTAGGTTGATAAAATTGACTGTTTGACTTGAGGGGCAAAAAAAGAAAATTCAATGAAAATATTAATAAAAATTAAAAAATAAAATAAATAATATTAAAATAAAATATTTTTATTTAAAAATAAAAAATAAAAACAATATGTAAGAGTGTTTTTTTTCTGCTCCATTACTCTCTCTCTGGCTCTCTCTTTTTCCTCTTTTCCTCTTTGTCGCTCCATCTCCAGCCAGATTTAAAGGTGAGTTTGACGGCGACGACATGATTGGATGAAGATAGCATGGTGGAGACCCAATTCGAGTCTTCACGGAGATCCAATTACTATCGAAGACCTAGAACTGTGTTTCCGATCGTAGAGACCCAGACCGAGGTCTCCAATCGTGGAGACCCATAGATTTCAAGCTATAGAGACCTAGAACTGGGTCTCCACCGTTGGAGACCCACATGTTGGGTCTCCATGATCATGGAGACCAGTGGCTTTTTTATTTTTCCCTTCTATTGATTGGTTTTTTTTTTTTTTTTTTTTGTTTTATAGTGTTGGGTGATGATTATAGGAGGTTGATAATTGTGGGAGGTTAATGATTATGAGAGATTGAATGATGAGAAATCTGCATTTCCTAGCCCGAAAACCCAAAAATAGGAAAAGAGAAGAAAAGAGGAGAAGGACGGGATCCATAATTTTATTTTATTTTTTCTGTTGATTGGTTTTTTTTTTTTCATGGTTGTGGAGATCCAAATTGGATGGACGGTGGAGATCTCATCTAGATCTCTATTTTTTATTTTTTGTATTTTTTAAATTTAGTATGTTTTTATTTTTAAATTTTGAGTGTTTTACTTTTCAGTTGACAGATAGATGGAATGGGAAATATGGATAAAAATGAAATTACATGAAAAAAAAAAAAAAGGATAATCTATTAAAACTTAGGTGGTTTTTTTAGGATTTTTTCAGTAAAAAAGATTTAGTACAATATGGTAGATACCATTATACAATGATTTATTCTATTCACATCATTTTTTTATCGGTTTCCTTGAAACTTTGTTTTGATGGCTTCTTATTAGAAATCGTTATAATAATAAGAAATCTTTTTTGATTGACTTCTTATTAAAAAGGAAAAAAAACGATTTACTACTATATGATAGTTGCCATCAACAATGACTAGTTCCATTTGCATCATTTTCTTATCAGATTCTTTGAAACTTTCTTTTGATTATTTATAATTATACCTTTGAGCACTGACCAGACATATCCCTCCCACACTTCAAAATACAGTCTCTCATGGCAAAAAATAATTTTGAGATTCTCATTATGATGGCTTTCTTAGCTCACATTTTGATCACTTTCTTAGTTATGGCGGCAGCAACCAACGTCACCACAGATCAATACACTCTTCTCGTCCTGAAAGTTCATATAACTCATGATCCCACCAATTTATTGGCCAAAAATTGGTCCACTAGTACCTCTGTCTGCAATTGGATTGGGGTGACTTGCAGTGCTCGGCCCTATAGAGTCACAACCTTGAATATTTCTAACTTTGGTGTTCAAGGCACCATCCCTCTTCAATTGGGAGATTTGTCTTTCCTTCAAAAGCTTGATCTTGGTTATAACCAACTTTCGGGTACCATACCGTCCTCAATCTTCAACATATCTTCGTTACAAATCCTTGATCTCAGTGATAACCAGCTCTCAGGTTTATTGCCTTCCATCATTTCCATCATGCCTTCATTACAAGTCATTAACTTGGTCATAATGGATTATCAGGTAAACTCCATGAAAATACATTTGATTATCTTCCTAATCTGGAAATCTCTAATCTCTCTCACAACTTATTTGAGGGTGAAATACCGGCCACTTTATCAAAGTGCAAAAAGTTGCAATATTTGTCCTTGTCGTTCAATTATTTCAGCGGAATCATATTGAAAGAAATCGGAAAACTTGACTAAACTTAAAAAGTTAGATCTTGGATTCACCATCTCCAAGGTATGAAGCAGCCCAGATGTATTTCATGTACAAAATTGGCATAAGTTTCTTTTTTTTTTTTTGGTTAAATGATAAAAAAAATGTTTACACATATTGATTTAATTAATTTCAGGAGAAATTCCACAGGATCTGGGCAATCTTGCAGAACTGGAACTATTATTGCTAACAATAATGTTTTATCAGGCCTGTTCCTTCAACTATCTTCAACCTTTCTTCTCTAATTGATTTGGACTTTTCAAATAATAGCTTGACGGGTCACCTTCCTGACATTGGTCAAAATCTGCCTACTTTGGAAGGACTACACATGTCTCACAATCAATTCACCGGTGGAATCCCACACAATTTGTGGCGATGTAGGAATCTTCGAATTGTTTCATTGTCTTTTAAATCAATTTGGAGGAAGAATACCAAATGATATTGGGAACTTGACCGTGCTAAAAGAACTGTATCTTAGCTCTAACAACTTAGCAGGTACACTATAAATCTCTCTCATAATACATTTAAATATTTTTTGTTGTTTATAATTGGGTCGGTCACACATAAGCGTTGCATTTCTTATAAGGTGTCTATGAAGCATTTTTTTTTTTTTTAACTGGTTTGAACACTAAAATTAGCCTGCTGGACAATGCTTGTTGGTGGAAACAAATTTTAGTCCTATTATTTAATCATCTATAATTTGATGTGGGACTAACATTAATTGTGAATTCCAAGATACTAATATGACAAAGTCAATTATCTAATAGTCTATAATTTGGAACGGTTAATAATAAGATCAGCTCGAATTGATAAGGTAATAATAATAATATAATAATATATAGTTTTTTGTGTGAGAGAGAGAATATATGTAGTTTTGTGTATGTATTTAACACATTATTAAAGTTAAAAGTTTCATTTTATAATTTTTTTTATTCCAATATAATATGAGAATAATTTTAAAAATTACATAACAGATAAAGTGAGTATCAAATAAAGACCAGGGCATAAATAAAGTAGTAAATTAAATAATTTAATTAAAAAAGAAGTGGAAATGTACAAGCTGTAAATGTAGAATATATATATTGTGTATTAGAAAATTAAATTTGATGATGTAAGAAAATATTAGGGGTTTCAAATAATGTTTTCTTTTAATGGCTATTGACTATATTGTAATGGGTTTCAAATAATGATTTTTTTTTTTTTTAAATAATAGCTATTGACTATAGTGTATTCTAGGTTATACTTATGATTGTCGTGGTGAATATTCAAAAAATAAATTACATTATCAAAATTTTATTTAACATAATTTATCTTGAATTATTATTAAAGATATTATTAAGTTATCAAATAAAATATATTAAAATCTTAAGGAGTTAATCTTGGATTCAACATCTCCAAGGTATGAAGCAGTCCATGTATATTGTGGACAAAATTGGCATAATTTTTTTTTTTTTGTTAAATGATTAAAAAAATGTTTACACATATTGATTTTATTAATTTGCAGGAGAAATTCCACAAGAACTGGGCAATCTGGCAGAACTGGAACAATTATGGCTACCAAATAATGCTTTATCGGGACATATTCCTACAACTATCTTCAACCTTTCTTCTCTAACTAGTTTGTACTTTTCAAAAAATAACTTGATGGGTCACCTGATTGATATTGGTCAAAATCTTCCAGCTTTGGAAGTACTGTTCATGCCTCACAATCAGTTCACCGGTGGAATTCCACACAATTTGTGGCAATGTAGGAATCTTCAAATTGTTTCATTATCTTATAATCACTTTGAAGGAAGAATACCAAATGATATTGGGAACATGACCATGCTAGAGGAACTATATCTTGGCTTTAACAACTTAACAGGTACCCTATAAACCTCTCTCCTAGGACGTTTAAATTTTTTATTGTTTATAATCTAGTACACAGTAGATCGATCACACTTGAGCATTGTATTTCTTATAAGGTGCCTATATATTTGTTATACTGGTTTGAACAATAAAATAGGCTGCTGGATTTGTTTGGCAGAAACAATTTGTTATTTTTTTTTAAAACGGCACAAACAAATTTTAGTCCTATTATTTAATTGTCTATAATATGATGTGGCACTACATGTAGCTGTCGCGGTCGTATTTGCTCATTTACATCACAGTGTACTGTTGACTTGAGGAAACTTAGGCGCCACCGACTCACTAACCTGTGTCACCTCCATCCAAAATAAAATTTAATTTCAACAGCATATCCAACATATTATGTCAAAAAAAATATATATATATATATTTTTTTTTGACATAATATGTTGATATGCTGTTGAATTAAATTTTATTTGGATGGAGGACACAGGTTAGTGAGTCGGTGGCGCCTAAGTTTCCTCAAGTCAACAGTACACTGTGATGGAAATGAGCAAATACGCCCGCGACAGCTACATGTAGTGCCACATCAAATTATAGACAATTAAATAATAGGACTAAAATTTGTTTGTGCCGTTTTCCAAAAAAAATAACAAATTGTTTCTGCCAAACAAATCCAGCAGCCTATTTTTAGTGTTCAAACCGTATAACAAATATAGACACCTTATAGAAATGCAACGCTCAAGTGTGATCGATCTACTGTGTATTGGATTATAACAATAAAAATATTTAAACGTCCTAGGAGAGAGGTTATAGGGTACCTGTTAAGTTGTTAGAGCCAAGATATAGTTCCTCTAGCATGGTCATGTTCCCAATATCATTTGGTATTCTTCCTCAAAGTGATTATAAGATAATGAAACAATTTGAAGATTCCTACATTGCCACAAATTGTGTGGAATTCCACCGGTGAACTGATTGTGAAGGCATGAACAGTACTTTCAAGCTAGAAGATTTTGACCAATATCAATCAGGTGACCTCAAGCTATTTTTGAAAAGTACAAACTAGTTAGAGAAGAAAGGTTGAAGATAGTTGGGAATATGTCCCGATAAAGCATTATTTGGTAGCCATAATTGTTCCAGTTCTGCAAGATTGCCCAGTTCTTGTGGAATTTCTCCTGTAAATTAATAAAATCAATATGTGTAAACATTTTTTTAATCATTTAACAAAAAAAAAAAATTTATGCCAATTTTGTCCACAATATACATATGGACTGCTTCATACCTTGGAGATGGAATCCAAGATATAACTCCTTAAGATTTTAATATATTTTATTTGATAACTTAATAATATCTTTAATAAATAATTCAAGATAAATTATGTTAAATAAAATTTTGATAATGTAGTTTATTTTTGAATATTCACCACGACAATCATAAGTATAACCTAAATACACTATAGTCAATAGCTATTATTTAAAAAAAAAAAATCATTATTTGAAACCCATTACAATATAGTCAATAGCCATTAAAAGAAAACATTATTTGAAACCCCTAATATTTTCTTACATCATCAATTTAATTTTAATACACAATATATATATTCTACATTTACAGCTTGTACATTTCCACTTCTTTTTTAATTAAATTATTTAATTTACTACTTTATTTATGCCCTGTCTTTATTTGATACTCACTTTATCTTATTATGTAATTTTTAAAATTATTCTCATATTATATTGGAATAAAAAAATTAAAATGAAACTTTTAACTTTAATAATGTGTTAAATACATACACAAACTACATATATTCTCTCTCTCTCACACAAAAACTATATATTATTATATTATTATTACCTTATCAATTCGAGCTTCTTATTATTAATCTTCCAAAATTATAGACTATTAGATAATTGACTTTGTCATATTAGTATCTTGGAACTCACAATTAATGTTTCCCACATCAATTATAGATGATTAAATAATAGGACTAAAATTTGTTTCCACCAAACAAGCATTGTCCAGCAGGCTAATTTTAGTGTTCAAACCAGTTAAAAAAAAAAAAAAATGCTTCATAGACACTTATAAGAAATGCAATGCTTATGTGTGACCGACCAATTAAAAAACAAAAAATATTTAAATGTATTATGAGAGAGATTTATAGTGTACCTGCTAAGTTGTTAGAGCTAAGATACAGTTCTTTTAGCACGTCAAGTTCCCAATATCATTTGGTATTCTTCCTCCAAATTGATTAAAAGACAATGAAACAATTCGAAGATTCCTACATCGCCACAAATTGTGTGGGATTCCACCGGTGAATTGATTGTGAGACATGTGTAGTCCTTCCAAAGTAGGAAGATTTTGACCAATGTCAGGAGGTGACCCGTCAAGCTATTATTTGAAAAGTCCAAATCAATTAGAGAAGAAAGGTTGAAGATAGTTGAAGGAACAGCCCTGATAAAGCATTATTTGTTAGCAATAATAGTTCCAATTCTGTAAGATTGCCCAGATCCTGTGGAATTTCTCCTGAAAATTAATTAAATCAATATGTGTAAACATTTTTTTTATCATTTAACCAAAAAAAAAAAGAACTTATGCCAATTTTGTACATGAAATACATCTGGGCTGCTTCATACCTTGGAGATGGTTGAATCCAAGATCTAACTTTTTAAGTTTAGTCAAGTTTCCGATTTCTTTCAATATGATTCCGTGAAATAATTGAACGACAAGGACAAATATTGCAACTTTTTGCACTTTGATAAAGTGGCTGGTATTTCACCCTCAAATAAGTTGTGAGAGAGATTAGAGATTTCCAGATTAGGAAGATAATCAAATGTATTTTCATGGAGTTTACCTGATAATCCATTATGACCAAAGTTAATGACTTGTAATGAAGGCATGATGGAAATGATGGAAGGCAATAACCTGAGAGCTGGTTATCACTGAGATCAAGGATTTGTAACGAAGATATTTGAAGATTGAGGACGGTATGGTACCGAAAGTTGGTTATAACCAAGATCAGCTTTTGAAGGAAAGACAAATCTCCCAATTGAAGAGGGATGGTGCCTTGAACACCAAAGTTAGAAATATTCAAGGTTGTGACTCTATAGGGCAGCACTGCAAGTCACCCCAATCCAATTGCAGACAGAGGTACTAGTGGACCAATTTTTGGCCAATAAATTGGTGGGATCATGAGTTATATGAACTTTCAGGACGAGAAGAGTGTATGATCTGTGGTGACGTTGGTTGCTGCCGCCATAACTAAGAAAGTGATCAAAATGTGAGCTAAGAAAGCCATCATAATGAGAATCTCAAAATTTTTTTCCATGAGAGACTGTATTTTGAAGTGTGGGAGGGATATGTCTGGTCAGTGCTCAAAGGTATAATTATAAATAATCAAAAGAAAGTTTCAAAGAATCTGATAAGAAAATGATGCAAATGGAACTAGTCATTGTTGATGGCAACTATCATATAGTAGTAAATCGTTTTTTTTCCTTTTTAATAAGAAGTCAATCAAAAAAAGATTTCTTATTATTATAACGATTTCTAATAAGAAGCCATCAAAACAAAGTTTCAAGGAAACCGATAAAAAATGATGTGAATAGAATAAATCAGTATAATGGTATCTACATATTGTACTAATCTTTTTTTACTGAAAAAATCCTAAAAACCACTAAGTTTTAATAGATTATCCTTTTTTTTTTTTTTTCATGTAATTTCATTTTTATCCATATTTCCCATTCCATCTATCGTCAACTGAAAAGTAAAACACTCAAAATTTAAAAAATAAAAACATACTAAATTTAAAAAATACAAATAAAAAATAGAGATCTAGATAGATCTCCACCTCCATCCAATTTGGATCTCCACACCAGAAAAAAAAACCAATCAACAGAAAAAAATAAAATAAAATTATGGATCCCTCCTTCTCCTCTTTTTTCTCTCTTTCCTATTTTTGGGTTTTCGCTAGGAAATCAGATTTCTCATCATTCATCTCTCATAATCATTAACCTCCCACAATTATCAACCTCCTACAATCATCACCCAACACTATAAAACAAAAAAAAAAAAAAAAAAAACCAATCACTAGAAGGGAAAAATAAAAAAAGCCACGTCTCCATGATCATGGAGACCCAACTGTGGGTCTCCAACGTGGAGACCAGTTCTAGGTCGCTATAGCTTGAAATCTATGGGTCTCCACGATTGAGACCTCGTCTGGGTCTCGCTACGATCGGAAACACAGTTCTAGGTCTTCGTAGTAATTGGATCTCCGTGAAGACTCGAATTGGGTCTCCACCATGCTATCTTCATCCAATCATGTCGTCGCCGTCAAAACTCACCTTTAAATCTGGCTGGAGATGGAGCGACAAAGAGGAAAAGAGGAAAAAGAGAGAGCCAGAGAGAGAGTAATGGAGCAGAAAAAAAACACTCTTACATATTGTTTTTATTTTTTATTTTTAAATAAAAATATTTTATTTTAATATTATTTATTTTATTTTTTAATTTTTATTAATATTTTCATTGAATTTTTTTTTTGCCCCTCAAGTCAAACAGTCAATTTTATCAACCTAACGGAAACTGTTATCGTTAGGGGTATTATCTTTGTTTCATATGTTTTTAGGAGGTCTTTTGGGTGTTTTCTTAAAAGGTAAATGATATTTTGGATAAAAACAAAACTATATGGGGAAAAATAGATAATCTATAAAAAATCAGGAGTTTTTTGGGATTATCCCTTTTTTACTACTAAATCTCTTTTTTTTTTTTTAGCTCGCTTGTAAGTGGTGCAGTAGGCACCACTCCTCTTGTCTTTGTCTTAGAGAGACAGGTTTGAGCATCTTTACGACAACTGTGTTTGTGGCAATTTTTCCATTTGTATGTAGGTCTTTTCTTCTAGTTTTTGGGAGTTATGTTTTGACTGTATCTTAAAGTATACATCAAGAGGTCCCGACTATGGTAATTGTACCCGTATTATGTCAATTTTATTTTATTTTTAATAAAAATTTTAAAGCTAATAGATGTTAGAAGTTAGACTTGTTTACCCTTGTCGTCCGCAAATGCAATGAACGATTAGCCAATAGGTTTATTTATTTATTTTTTAGCCCTAACACTTTACGAGTCAAATGACTACAGTGTCGGACCTATCAAGATGAATAATTAATAGCGCTTTCCTGATGACTACTCTTACAACTTGGGAGAGGGTAACTTTTGTCAGGAGGAAATTCAATCCACACCTTATAGTTTAAAGTAGGGGTAGGCATGAAAACATGAAATCGGACCGAACGACCCCACCCGACCTTATCCGTGGGTGTTCGGTCCGATTCACATGTTCAAATGTAAGCTGTTCGGATCCCTATTTTTAAAACATTATGTTTCACGAATTGGATCAAGTTTGGGTATCTAAAACCGACCCAATCCGTGAATAGAGGTAAATATGTAATTTTACATGATATAAAAACTTTCCCTTAACCAACCTAACAATCTAACATCCTCACTCCTCACTTAGCAACCGCAACCCCCACCTCCAGCCCTTTTTCTCCTCTCATCTCTTACTTCTCACCTCTGCTCGCCATCGCCGTGATCTGCCCTCCTTCGCGTTGCCATCGTGGTCATCTCTGCTCAACGCCCGCAGCGCCTTGTCTCTTTTTCATCGTGCAGCCGTGAGCCACCAACTCTCCTCTCATCTCTCACCTCTGCCCTTGTCGTTGTCGCCGTCGCCATCGTCGTGATCTGCCCTTTCTCCGTGATAATTGAAGCTAGGTTGTTTTTTTTTTCTTGAAATTGAAAGCAGGTTGAAATTGAAAGCAAGGCCAAATTAAATTACTGTTGGACAGTATTTGCTTTCAATAGAAGTTTGTTAATTTTTTCTTCACCCATCTATCTATTTTGGTTCCACGCACAAGACAATTCAACTTAAAACAGTCCAAAACAATTAAACTTAAAAGCCCAATAGTAATAGACTCAAACAAAACTTAAAATTTTTTTAAATTTTTGGCCCAAATAAAGGCCCAAAATTGAGTTTAAAACATGGGAACCGAACCGATCCGAACCGAACATTAGGTATTCAATTCTGTTCGGTTCCTCTCCTTAGTGGATCATGTTCGAATCTAAAAGTGGTGACCCGCACACTTAGCATGTTCGAGTTGGTTCAACAGAAACCGATCCGAACATGGTGTTGCCCACCCCTTGTAGGATAAGAGTGAAACTTAAACTCTTGACCTTTTAGGGTTAAAGTGGACATTCAACCTTTCTTAATAAAGGGTAAAATGTTTCAATAGGTCTACACAGTCTGCAAAATAAAAAGACAAAATTATGGACCAACTTTGATGAACAAAAATGAAAAATAATGGAATTCACGCTTAAGAAATTTTCTTTTAGAGTAGTGATTTTTATTAGTAATTAATCAAAATCAACAAATGAGTTTCGTATAAACTGGTCCAATAGAAAGAAAAACCTATAGAACTACTAATGATAAATCCTAAAATTGATCAAAACCGCAAATTTGAATTATTGTTTAAACCCAAAGCACTCTTATAGTTATAAACGAATATAACAAAACAAACTGAAAATAAAAATTATTACAAATTATTAAGATTCGAATTAAATATTATTTAAAATAAAAAGTGAAAAATAATTTGTGAAAACAAAGCGCGAAACATCTGAATTTGGAGTCCTTACGTGCCTGTCACGGAGGCCATAGGTTGAGTGACAAGTTAAAATAGGACTGAGACAATTCCGACAATAAATTATAAACTCGCGTGCCTACAATTGCGAACCTCAATCAGCCACGTAGTATACCTGTCCTACTAGGCTACTCCTACGTCAACCTTCCTGGTTCATGGCGACCAACCATGAATTTCTCAACACCATTATTTTTCGTTTTGAAAGCTATTACCCACAACTTTATCGTTTCGTCAACAAAGTTGAGCATGTGGGGAAGAAAAATGCAACCTCATTTAAATTTCCGAAATATTAGCCTATCACACTAATGAAGTTTACGTACTTCTACCAAGTCATTGACTGTTGGGCAATGTCATGGTGCCAACTTATTATGTTATTGATCTTACGGAATCCAGCCTTTGGACCCAAAAGCAGATTTCCTAATGGTGGGTCCCAATTTATGTAACCTACCTGCTCGGATTGAAAGGAGCTGTGTTGACTTGAGTTCGTCAAGTCAAGGTCTAGCTCCTCTCTTCAAGTTTGTAGGTAAGCGACCGCTTCAGCCTGATGGCTATTTTTCAGTGCGTGAAATATACACTAGACACGCGTATACGATACATAAATAATATTTGTTGAATAGAATATTATTTTCACGAGAATTACCCAAATTGCGTTAAATATTATATTAATCAAGATAAAACCCTATTCAAACTGTCAAAACAATGGATTTATAAAAATATACTAAAATAGAAAAAATAACAAATACAACTAAATAAACCAAAATCACAGCCAATGGATATTAAATTTTAGAGTTACAACTTCATCTTTCTAGTTCTCTCAATCTTTATTTCTACTATTATTAATTTATTCTCATTATGTGATTGATCGAGTAATTCTAAATTATTCATAAGCCTTTTCCGATGATTAAGTGGATTTACCTAAATCATTTAATCGACTATATTTCTATTACGATTAGTTAACTTAAGCACATTAAGCATCAACTTCTCGTTTACGATGACACAAATCATACAAATATGTTCCTATCTTATATTCATGTCATATTATTTTAAGTCTAAACACACAAATATCTTTTCCAAGTGCACTGAAGGTTACAAAATCTCTTAAACTAGTGATCAAATAATTAAAGAACATTGTGCAAAAATATAATAGAACACATAAAATGAGAATTTAATTATAAACAGTACCATAACGATGAGTTCATGGTTTTAGGGCTAAATTGTAACTCTAGAACATAGATTTAGTTCATCATCAATTTATTACAAATCAATTCGCTCAAACAAAAACCAAACAACATCCTTTGAATAAATATATTAAAAAGGAAAGAAATTCTCATTGACTGGCGTGATTCCCCCTTGTTCCTAAGATCAAACCCAGCCCTTCGATGATGAATTTTCCACCATTGTTTTTTTGTTGTCGCACCACGAACTGCTACGTACAAGATGATGATTTTCATACTTTGATGTTGTTGATGATGACTTGATTCTTTCGATCTCCAAGACTACGTTTAAACCTGTGCTTTGAACCGTCTCTATGCCGATATGTCGACCAAAAGTTGCTACAAAACATGCATTCACAGCTGCTGGAAACCCTCTTCAAGGGCTGCCACGAACTGCTAAGAACTGGCTCAAGGAGCTATGCAAAATATGCAGAAAGTTAAACACCTAAAGCTCTCTTGAAAACACGTTCAAATCTCCCTCTCAATGTGTTTCAAAGGCGACTCAGAGCTCTCCCAAAAATCTCCTAAAAGCTGCTATTTATACGTGTTAAACTAGGGTTGAAAGATGCTGCACGTTCAGGGTTTCTTAGCCGAACTCGGACATGTTTATACAGGCTTTATCGCAACTTGAGGTCGCGACCTTCCTCCTCGCAATATGGGTCACGATATGCACTGGTGGTGCATTGCGATTGACAGTCACGACCTGCTTTCTCTACTGTAACTCATGATCGAGTCTCACTATCCCCACTGTCCTCCTATGGCAAGTGTTGATCGCGACCTACTGCTTCATGCGCGACACCACCTGCACTTCACTTCCTCTTCTCGCGATGGATTAAACGTGATGCATGGTTGATTCTTCATTGCTAGAGTCTGCTGCATTGCTTGTTCCTGCTCCTTTTGCTCTATAACTACCTTGAAACTTCAATATTTGCTCGTCATGTTTCTTGAATTCTTCTGCTGCTCCTTTTGCTCTATAACTACCTTGAAACTTCATATTTGCTCGTCATGTTTCTTGAATTCTTCTTCTTGTTATTTTTCTGTGGGAGGTTTTTTTTTTTTTTTGATTGGATTGTTTTTCAGATTAGGTGGATTTTTTTTTTTTTTTAAATTTTATGATGGATGTTTTCAGATTAGGTGGGTATTTTTTTTTTTTTTATTTAAATTTAATTGTGTTTTTAGATTAACTGGTGGCTCAGCAACAATTTTGTTTTGTTGCAAATGAGATCTGGGTTGGAACCATATTAAAGATCCGAGTTAAAATCTTGATCTTCATTTGGGTTGATTTTATTTTATTTTTTTTTAAAAAAAATTGTTTTCTATTAACTTTAATCCTCATTATTCATCTTAGAAACATATAGTGAATTTTTTTTTATTTTTTTAATTAATTAATTTAAAATTTTATTTTAATAAATTTATATTTTTCAATTTAGTCTTGGCCATACACATGTCGTCATCCCATCTCTTTTTGCGGAATGTCAAAAATACTCTTTAATTTTCACCCAGATTTTTTATTGTTTTAATTGTGAATTGATTGACAATTTGAACCTTTTTTTAAGAATTTTTAGAATTCTAGAGATAAAATGAGTTGTCTTCAAAAGAGTTTTAAAAAACCTGATAATGTTCAATATCTTAAAGACTAAAATGAAGTTTTTTGTGTAGTTTATTAGAATCTATTGAGATTAATCATTATCTACAGTTTATAAATCTACTCCTACTATACAAAGAGCTGAACACATATATTGATGAATTGGCATAGTGAGATTCGAACCTCGATTACAAATATAAAATGGAAATACACTAACCACTTAAATTGTGAGAGGGATATGTTTAGTTTTATAATTAAGTTGATATTCATTACATACAGTTTATAAATCTACTCTTATAATATAGAGAGAACTCAACGCATATATTGATGAATTGGCATAGTGAGATTCGAACCTCGATTACAATATAAAACAAAAATACACTAACCACTTAAATTGTGAGGGGGGATATGTTTAGTTTTATAATTAAGTTGATATTCATTTTACCGATATTTCATTGTTACCATAATATGCCTCACAGCCTATAAATCATTACCATGTTAAATCTCCCCATCTATAATTAGGGATGTATATTATTTCAATTGAATTTTAGAAAAGAAAAAGGTTAGTAAAATAACAATTTTATTTAGTTTATCCGTCAAATATTTGTGAGTTCGTTTGCATTGGTGTATTTTGAACATATGGTAATAGAAATATTTTACAATCCCACTAAAATAATTCTTATTGATTGAATTGGTTATAAACCAATAATGATTTACTTAGGTTGGTGATACTATTTTACTTAACATCTTAAATCTGAATAGATCTAAATTAATCAAAGTAAAAATGCTTGAGGTGCAATAGAGGTGGGAAAGAGAGTATTTTGTCATATAAAAGTTGTGTTTACAACGACTTCTACTAGTTTAAAAAGCCCGTTAATGTTAAAGCTGCTTTAATTATTTTTTCAATTGTTTGGTACCCATTCCAAAGAAGAGTGTCATTTTTTTTAACATAGAAAAGCTTTATAAATCTCTCATGCAAAGCCCAAAATTAAAGCTTCTTGAGGAAACTCCTTTTTGACATTTATTTAGAAGAAACAAATTGACTGAAACCTCCTAATTTATTTAAATATTTAACTACAATTTTAGTGGTGATGAAACCTTTTTTTTTTCCCTTTCATTTCGTAACTCATCACCGCCTGTCAAAGCTTCTTTATAATTGAAGGTTTTCTCACAGAGGATATTCAGCAAACCACCTAAGGACCATTGCAAGGCATTCCTTGGGCCTGTACTCTGGAGCTGTATGACCTCCTCCCTACACAATTATTAATAAGTTGTTTAGTCAGTTAAACCACATCATCCGGGAAAAAGTAAATAAAATTTATTTAGAAGTATTAATTCGTGCCTTCACTGTGGCAAATGTCAAATGATAAGCATCTTGTGAATACACCACGTAGTATCTGCAGAAACCATTTTACATGACAACCGTCAAATGATACATCAAGGCTGATCTAAATGTTGCAAAATCAGTAACTGGTATAATTTTAGACTTACCCACCAACTTGGCCTTCAACAAACCAGGGTTGCCAACCATAATCAATCGTCAAATTTAGAGACTTAATCCATTTTTCTGTGCCCACGTATGGAATTACCATGTCATGGTCGCCACTGAATTTTGAACAAGAGAGGAAAAAGAAACATTATTGATAAACTAATCTAACATTTGTGACAGTGTATGTATTAATTAAACAAAAAAGTAATAATATACAAATAAAAACGGGGACTGCCGATCCTACCTGTAAATCAAAACTTGATAGCCTTTTTTGATGAGGTTTCGGTGATAAACGACAACACTTTGGACATCTTCTACGTAAACAGAGCTGTAGTTGCATCTCACCCATTCCTTTATTGATCCCTGCTCCTCCTCATTCGTTAATTATTTAGTGGAAAATCATTTTTAAAACTTCTATTCATGCGAGTGCGACCTTTATATTAGAAGGTAGGGAGAATTCCCGATATTGAAAAAAACAAACAAGAAAAAACAAAATGTTTTTAAGTTGTAAAGCTATCAGATATCATATCAAACACTTTCAAGGAAAAAGAAAAAGTAAAAATAAAATATTAAATAAAATTCAAACAAAAGGTACAACTAATAATATGATTCAGAAATAAAAATTCACATGAATTTAAAATTTTAAAAATCTAATATAAAATTGCAAAAATTAAAAATTAAAAAAAAAAAAAAGAAAATCAACGGTGGCGAATTTCATGCAGCCACCATTGGAGGGAGCCCAACTCCCTCCATCTGGAGTAAGTCAGATTCTAACGAGATTTGGAGCTTTAGATCTCACAAGAGGAAGTGAGCTTCCTCTAGATCTGACCGTAGGAGGTTGTGGCGGCTTCCACAACTCCTCCACTTGCCATTTTTAATTGTGTTTTTTTTTAAAAAAAAAAAAAAAAAAAAAACAATATTATCCATAGAGCATATTACAATTTAATTACCCAGACAAAACTGAAATTCAAGCGGAGCAATTGTTTTAGTTTTATTACAATTGAGACCCCCGCCGTTAGTGGATTTCTGTTAAAATTACTGATTGGGGGTAAAATTGTCTTTGGACCTTTGTTTTTCACTTTTCTTTTAAAATGCATTTTAAAAAACTTTAAAATCAATTAAATAAAAAAAAATAACCATAATGGAGATAATTAAAAACCAAATTATATAAAATTTAAAATTATATAATTAAATAAGAAAATCTTCATCATCACCTAGTGTCCTGGTCAACAGGAAACCAGATTTCTAGGTTTCCAGCCTTCAATCAAACCCAAACATCATCTTCTTCTAACATTATCTTCTTCTTCTAACAACTAACATACATGTTCACGACCGCATTACTCAAACCCTCATTCTTCAATCAAACATAAACATCATTTCTAAACATTGACTGGAAACCCTAACATCATCTTCAATCCAATCCAAAAAATAAAACCCAACATCATCAGTCATCAAACAACATCATCATGAACCTTCAACTGATGAATCCTATATCCCAAAATCAACAAAAATCATCAACAAAGCCAAAAAAAATAAAGACCAAAAAATGGTTAGGGGAGAGAGAGACGATAGAACCAGATTTCATCTAGGTTCTGGAATCTGGGTTTCTATTGCAACAAACCTAGATCTGGGTTCATTCTAACAAGAAGAGGAGAAGAATAAGAAGAAGAATAAAGATGAAGAAGAACAACAACAACAAAAAAGGGAGAGAGGATAGAGAGAGAGAGATTATCTTTATTCATGTGGGTTCCATCGGAACCTAATTGGGTTCTAATCAAACCCACATGAACATCATCTAGGTTCGATTATCGGCGATCGGTGATGACACCTTCAAAATCGGCAAGGAAAGAACGGTGGTGGAGAGATGGGTGAGGAGAGCGGCGGCAAGCAGCGACGGAGAGATAAGAGTGAGGACCGTTGGTGGAGACGTTGTCCGGGAGTGCATGTGGCAACGGTACCGTCAACGGACAGATACTATTGACGGAGAGGTAGATGGGGAGAACAGAAATAGATGAGAGAGAGAGAGAGGTGGAAAAGAGAGAGATGGCGAGGATTTCGCTGCCAAAGAGGAGGTGGTGGAGGAAGAATGAGGAATAGGGGGGATACGAAGGGAAGGATAAGATTTACACAGTGGAGGGGAAGAGAGGACTGTTGGGGGAAGAAGAACAATAAGAGATGGACGGGCGGGGAAGAAGAAGAAAATGAGTGAACAATAAAGTTATTTTTTAAAAAAATTCTTTTTCCAACTTTTTAAGGGTATTTAAGTCTTTTAATTATATTTATACTGTTTACTGTCAAATTTAATAGGAGTTGCACTAACGGTATAAGGTAAATTGTAATAAACTTGAAACAGTTGCTCTGTTTGAATTCGGTTTTGTCTGGGTAGTTAAATTGTAATTCGCTCTTATTCATATGATAATAGTTTTAGAATTTCTCTTTTATGTAATTGTATCTAGTATTTAGAGTTTACATAATTGCATCTCGATTTTGTTTTCTTTTTAGTATCTTTAGAATAAATTACAAAATAACTACTTGAGGTATAGCTAGCTACTGGAAGTATAACTATTGACAAACAAGTCCATTTTACCTTTTTCTAACAACTAAACCTCAGGCCATTAGAGTTGACCATAGTTGATCATCAAAACTAAATGAGGGTAATTTGGTCAATTTGATAAACATTTAAAAAATTTTGAAAAAGCAAATTAAAAATATAAAACTTATTTAACAATTTAACAATAAATAGATAGATCTCCACAATCATACTAAAGACAAAAAGAAAAAAAAATTATGAAAAATGGAGATCCAATATGGAGGTTGGATCTTTATAGATCTTCATTGAGGAGATTGCCATGGATCCAAATAGGGATCAACTTCCATCTTCGACGATAAAGGTCAATTCTCCATCTGTCCAATGTCAATGATGGAGAACAACAATAGAGATCAAATAGGTCTCCATCGTGTTGGGAATGGGATACCTAAACCTGGGTCTATTGGTCTCCCTTTCCAATGCAACGATGACAAATATTGATTTCCATCGGCCAATGATGGAGCCATTTCTCATCATCTCCATCTCTATCTCCATCTATAGAGATGAAGATAATGAGTAGATATTTAACCAAATTGAATCTCCATCATCCACCATTGATGATGGATAATGGAGATCCAATTAAGATTGGATATCCTTGTTTTAAATAATAATAATATATTATGTGGTGTTGATTCTATTTTCAAAAATGGTTTTTCATTTTGAAAAAAAAAAAGGATGAAAATGTATTGATAGTTTGTTTTCAAAAAACGTGTTTTGAAAATGAAAAACATGTTTCAAAAATGTATTTGGATTGTTTTGTAAAATGGTTTTTCATTTTCAAAAACAGAAATGAATGAAAAGTATTTGATAAACCATTTTGTAAAATGTGTTTTTGAAGATGGAAAACAAATTTTTAAAAACAATAACTAAAAAGTGAAAAACAACTATTTTATGTTTTATCATTTTCAAAACATGTTTAAGAAAACAATCACTATTTTTCCTTCCAAACAATTACTTTACCTCATTTTCAAAAATAATACCGAATACATTTACATCATTTTCTAGTTTTTGAAAATAACTTTAAGAAATTCTACTAAATACATTATATTTTTGAAAATAGCATTTTTAAAAACATGTTTTTATTTTTGAAAATAGTTTTCAAAACACCAATTTAAAAACGATTCCAAATGCACGAAGTAAAATATAACTTTTTTTTTAAATGTATTTTAAAAAAATGTTATCAACATATTATCGTTTTTTAAAATATAATTTTCAAAACATATTTTCTATTTTTAAAAACAGCTTTCAAAAACATCATTTTAAAAAACGTATCCAAATGCGGCCTAATTTTTTGTTTTTAATTTTTTTAGATCTTTATTGTCCATCTCTTAGATAGATAATAGAGATCAACCTATCTGGTATATTTCTTTTTTTTTGGAATAGTTTATTTTATTATTGTATTAGTTTATTTATTTATTAAATAATAGCATTTTAGCACTTTTAAAAACTTGATAAAGGTATACTGGACTTTTTGCTGGTCAGCGGTGGTCAGTGGTTAGAATTAATAAACTTCACTAATGGTGTGTGCTTATTTGTTTGTGAAAGGTTAAATGGGTGCCACTTGTAAAAGGCTATAACTCAGATGGCTTGAGCATAATTTGCTCTTGTTTTCAACATCTAGTGATAAAGTAGCGTTTGAAATATTCTGTTACAATTAACGTTTTGAGGGATATTTTTGGTAGTTTTGAGAAGGTTAAGGATCATTCCGATTCATTTGGAAAATATATATATATAAAAAAAAAAGTGGTATTTACTTAAACTGTAAGAATATTTTAAAAATTCCATAAAAACTTAATATAAATGAATATACGAAATTATCGGACCTAAATTTGGTATATAAAGGCAGAATTGACGTACCTCTCGAATTCCAAGCGCCTTCTGAACAGTCTTATCATTTGCCCAAGTGTATGAATAAACATAATTGTGATTCTACAAAAAGAAATTGTAATAAAGCTCATTAATTATTTAATCATATAATGACTATTTAATTAAAGGTTTGGTTACTTTACCGAACCATTAATTTTATCCCTCAATTGGAGTCTTTGGATTGATTATAAGGATGATCATTGAAGTCAATTTAAAGATTCCAATTGAATGATAAAGTTAATAATTGGATAAGATAGTTAAATTTATTAATTAATTGAATTTGGGAGTTTTATTTACCCGACACCAAGGTCTTGGAACAGCATCGGTTCGGGAGAGGAGAAAATCAATGTGATGACCTTGTTCATCGATTATGCTGCGATTCCCAGCTTGATGGCGTTGGTTTTGGGGAATGGACGAGGCATGCAGGTTCCAATATTTGTCCAAAATCGATTTTTTCGAGGCACTATTCATTCATATAGTAATAATGCATATGTAATAAAAAAAAAAAACATATGTTCATTTTATTTTTTCTACCATCGTTATTTAGGATTGGAATGAATTGTTATGATTCAAACTCATAACCTTATTAATATAAGTGTGAGGTGTTAACTATTAAATCAATCTCATCTTATGATAGAAATCTCCACTTAAATCTCAATTTTAGTGTAATGAAACTGTTACAGAGTAAATATTGAGTTACAAGTTAGAATATGAGCTTGAGGTCTCTAATATCTAATATCTGGACAATAAGGTGGGCATTGTTTAATTTAACTTTACGTACCGTAGTTACATTTTGAAGATCGAGTAGACATAAACCATTACTCGGATCTACATTTACGTACTCGCCCCGGCAATTTCGTCTAGCTGACTAACAAAAATATGTACAAAGCATTAATTACACAACTCGTACATTTGTGAAAGGAAACTTGTAATAAGTGTAAATGGGAAAATAGCCCCTTGACTATTGAAAAATATGCTTGTAATCAACTGTGTTGTTTTAATTATTTGTAACCGATTGTCCAAAATACCAACTTCTAAATAGGTGCATGTGTATTTCACGTGAAGCGTAAAACATATGGGATTTCATGTCTAGATGTGAAATACATGAGATTTCATAAAATAGATGAGATTTCATATCTAGTTGTGAAATATATGGGATTTCATATCTAGGTGTGAAGTACAATTTCTTCGTACTCATGTTGAGTTTTCAAATTTTAATTAGTTTTTCAAATTCTTTTATGATTTTTTCAATTTTGTTCCATCAAATCTTGAGATATTGAACTACTAACGAAAATCCATCAAAATATTGTTGATATAAACAATATCATGCAATTAAAGTAACATTTTTACATATATTTAGCAAAAATAGGGAGAATACTTGATTTCTTCTTTTAGCTTGGAAAATCCCCAACACTTGAGGAATATCACACAATGAACATCCTTTTTGTGATTATTTTATGCCAAAATGAATTTACATTTAACTTTCACTCAAATTGGTTGAAAATAATGTAAATCTCATGAGAGAAATGTGATAGAACAGAGTGAAAGAGAGAAATGAGAAAGATTGAAGAAGATGGCAGGTGCCTTTGTATTTTTTGGCTATGTAATAAAAAGAAAATTTCTCACTTGGTTATATATATATGCATTTAAATCAAGTGAAGATCCCAACAAATAGTATCAAAATAAGTTTCAAACTAGCATTGAAAAACTAAACTCAGTTTTTTTTAGCACCATTAGTTTGAGTACAAGGTGACTGCCATCGAAAAGTCCAAGAAGTTTGAGTGCTGTCATTTTGAAGATTAGATTGTAGACATTTCCATAAGGCCGCTCAAATTTGCTTCACTATGAAGAAAAAGACTTTGGGCATGAGCTATGAAGGACTTGATTTACGGGGGACTATGTAGGATTACACCAAGTTATTTAGCTAAATTTATCTCATTTAATTATTTAGGTTTATCATTATCAGGTCTTTGATTTTATCATTATCAATCTAGCTTAGAATTATCCTTTATATTTATTATTTGATTAATATTATCATATGGGAGTTTTAGTTTTATCATGTTAGTCCTTTAGCTACTGTAAATAAACAAACTTAAGGGTGTGTTTGATTAGATTAAATTATTTGGATAGGATTAGATTAGATAAATTAGTGCTATATTATATTTGGTGAAATATAAAGTTAGATTAAAAATAATACTACCTCTTACTTGGTGTAGTATGTAATTGGAAAAACAATTGTGTTATATCTTCCTCATTATAAGATGAAACTGTTTTAAATCAATTCCTAAAGAGTAAAATTATATTACAAATTTTAAATCAAATTAAATTTCGTTACAAATGTTTAAATTATTTTTTAAATAAATTTAAATAGTTAATTTTTTTTAAAAAAAAAAATCTAGCTATTTAAAAATGATATTTATTTTATAATTATTGCAAAAGAAGTTACCTTGTTAAGAGGTTCAACATGAAATCATAAATGAGCTCTAGCAAGGATTGACAAGCTCTCAAGGGCATTTGTGACCAATTCCAAAATGAAGAGAAAATCGAAGAAAAAAAAATATATATATATATATATATATATATTCTTATTCTCGTGAGACGAATTTGGCTCCCCAACATGGAAATTCAATCTCATAAAAACAACGAACAAGAAATTGGAGTAAACATGCCCTAAGTTCATTGTTTTTCATCCTGGTGAATAAAATAGTTTTTGATCATCAATATATTTTTCTCTTTTGTGTGTGCCAGTTTTTGTGCCCAAATGCATTTTCTACAATTAACAATTATTATCTTCTTAACATTACGAACAAATTAAAATCTTAGAAAAAGAAAGTTAAGAAATTAAGAATCATATATGAACAAAGAATTTACCTTGTAAACTTCTCGAGAGATGAGTGCTTTCAGGTAAGCAAACCGAATTCTTGAGTTCATGTCCCTATCCAGATCTGTAACTGGGTTGCCAAGCACGTATCCCTAGGATCAGATCAAGATGTCATTCAATACGTACAACAGCAATGCACAAAATACGTATAAGCTTGATTTGACTCAACCTACTTTCAGATTCATTCTAGGCTCCTGGCCCATGTCCATACCTGAAACAAATTTTCAAAAGCTCAGGCAATATTAAGTGGTAACTAAGAAAAAAAAAATGACTTACTGGAATGTATTTGGAATTGTTTCAACTTATTATGAAATAAAGTAAGTGATTATTTCATAAGTTTTATTTAGTAAACCATCTAAATTAACTTATTTTGTAGTCAACTTCTCTAATGATTAGGTTTTGAAAAGGTCGTTTGGGATTGCTTTTAAAAACTAATTATTTGAAAAGCTGACTCCCAACTTTTGGAGAGCCCATAATATCCTTAAATCCTCATTATATTAAGAAAAATACAATAATACTCTCATGTATAATAATATTATTATTTTTTAAATATTATACAAATTTTAAAAAACTGAAAATTTAACCAACCAACGATAAGTTCAAAAGTCACCATAAAAATATTGTTATTTTGTAAATAATTTAATATCGATATTTCGTGTTGAAAATCTGTGGACGGTCTTGCCTCCTCCATCGTCAACATTTGTCTGCCTTTCTTGATATCTATGTGTCAAGTTTCACTGACGTTGTTGTCGCCAGTGGGGTACATATCTACTGTCTCATTGTTTTGTTTTGATATTTTGTTTTTTTGTTTTAATTTTTGTATAATAATTATTATTTATTTGTTAATTTTTATAATTATAATATAAGTTTATTATGTTATTCTTTATTTATATAACTTTTAAACATTATTTATATAACTTTTAGATATTTAATTATTATGTAATTCTTTTTTATCATTCTCCATTTATATAATAATATCTATTTCAAGCATTCTATCATATTCTTTTTCCTTCCTTTCCAAAAGCAATACAGGTTCAAATTTTAGTTGACTAAATACCCCCTTATTCAACTTTTAAGCCGATTATTTCATACTTTTAAATTCATAATCTAAAACAATCTCAAATGCACCTAGATTAATGGACTTCAAAAGTTTGATAGAAATTTCTCTGGCGGGACTGAATTTGCTTGTAACTAAGTCCCTAGGAGGAGATTAAAGAATTTTAATTATTTTTAAAAGATGGAAAAAAAAAAAACAAAAAAAAAAGGTTGGTCATTAACATATAAGTTACCGTCAGATATTTCCTGAACAACCATTGGAACAATTTTGCCTGAATATGAATCACCAGCAATATAAAGATTATTTGCGAGGAATCTAGGATGAGCTATTAGCCACTGCAGGGCAAAAAATACATCATTAGTAGCCAAATTTTATGATATACAAAACTTGGTAGTATCATAAATAATAAATTCTTTGCCCACCTTTCTGAGAAAAGTGTAGGTCTCTTCTGATGAAAGCGTGTCATTCATGTCATAAGCTTGCCAAGTGGTGGCATAGGAGAATCCCGTGCCTACGGGTTGATCTAAAAATATTATGTTGGCAACCTGTCGATCATTACTATTTTTCTGTTAGATACCCAATACTATTTTGATTACCATGATTAATAAGAAATAAGTTAAACCTTTGTCCATGAGTATGGGTTCAATAAAAGGTTTGGTATGATTCCCTTGGAGTTCTTATAGTCAAATGTTATTGGACCTGCAATATTGCAAATCCTGTTAATAACCAACGTAGGAAAAAGCAAAACAGGAAAAGAAAGAAAGGTGATTTTTCAATCACTTGCACTAATCAAGAATTCCAGTGAGAGGAAAAACTTCATTGATTTTTTATGAATGCAAGTGTTCTCAAAATTTTTTGAGTTTTTTTTTTTAATGTTTTTCTCCTTTTAAAACTGATACTAAACAGATGAAAGGTCTGGACCTCTGTTTCTCTCCCTACCTAATTTTTCAATCACTTGTACTAATCGAAAAATTCTAATGAGAGGAAAAAAACTTTTTGATCTTTTGTGAACGCAAATATTCTCACAACATTTCGAGAATTTTTTTAAGGCTATACTAGATAGGTCGAAGACCTATTCTTTTTCGTTGTATTTTCAGTTTATTCAAGCTATTCAAATCTCTCTCTCTCTCTCTCTCTCTCTCTCTCTCTCTCTCTCTCTCTCCATTTTCTTTTTATTCAAGGGACATATTAATCTGATCATATATAATTAATTAACAAAACTAATAGCAACAAACATATCATTATAATATATATTTTTGAACTTATATCATTATAATATTTATTATATTGTTTTGAAAGCATATTCTTAAAAATTAGTGGGATTCAAAATTATTTTCATCCATAAGCATCCTACTTCATATCCTCTCTTCTTCTTCTTCTTCTTTTTTATTATTAATTTTCTATTATCTCTTATAAGTTCTTAGTTAGGTTATTAAATTATTTATTTTTAATTTTTATGTTATAACTACAATCATAACTGTCAGACTTTTTAGATATTGACTGTCTGTAAAAACTAATTTAGACAGCAACATTTCATAGACTCTACTTCTTTTATTAGCACGAAGAGATTGACCTTCTACTTAGGGGAAAAACTGATCCTCCAATGAGAGAGATTTATATATAATTAGCCATTTGTAGGAGGGCTCGATGCAAATTGTCCACCATTGGCAGACCAATAGTTGAACCCTCGATGCTCCTTGTGAGAAAGATGGAGCGGGTGTGTTCCAACACACCACAGACCCTTGTGGGTTAAAACTTAAAAGTTCTTAATTAGTTATAATAATAAAAATAAAAATATATGCACCAAAAGTTTACAGGCGAGAAGAAAAATGAAGTACCAATTTCATAAACAAGGCCAGAAAAGGCAGAACAACCAGGGCCTCCGGTGAGCCAAAGCACAAGAGGATCGTCTTCTGGACTCCTCTCCGATTCAATGAAATAGTAGAAAAGCTGGACTTCATCCAACTCTCCCACTCCAATATACCTTTATTCAATATTAAACCACTACTACTATCATTTGGAGATATTAATGATCAGATGTCAATGCTAATTCAAAGCTACTTGAACAGTGAAATTAATAATTACAAAAGCAAAATTTGATTACGTACTCACCCAGTCTCAAGTTTGAACGGGAGATCACCGGGAAATCCAGGTAGGTTTTTGATGATCGCAGGCGATGCAAAAAAAATTCCCAAGAACAAAATAAACAAGTAGAAATGATAACAAAGCTCTACCAGTCGCCATCCTTTGTTTCAATTCTACCAGTCGCCACCAATAAATATAAAAAAGGCTCTACCAGTCGCCACCAATAAATGTAAAAAGGCTCTAACCAGTCGCCATGCTTTGTTTCATTTGTATCCGTACATGATGAATCATATCATACGTACTGTTGAAAAAGATAGATATTTTATGATGCCAATTTACACATTGTATTCGCGGTACATATATATTCAAACCGTCTTTTTTTTTTTTTTTTTGAAAAAAACATATTCAAACTGTCTAAAATCATCAATTATGCAAATTTAAATAAAATATTTATATTTATTCATGTAATAATAAGAGTTAAATACACAATACCTTTCTTAGATTTAATCAAATACAGATGCATTAATAATTTGTTTTTTTTTTTTATTAACATGATATCCCCTGATTAACAATCAACAACTATTAAATAAGATGGTTGATTGGCTTTTTTGATGAAATGACCAAAATGTCTTTGACTTTTCACTCAAGCTTGCCACGTGTCAAAAAAACTAAAAAATTAAATAAAAATAAAAAATATCATAAAATCTTAAAGAACTAAATAAGAAATAATTCCATTAGTTTTCTCTCTCCTCTCTCTCTTTTCTTCCTCCTTTACAAAAAAGTAAAAATATAAATTTGAAAAAAAAAAAAACAAAAACAAAAACAAAAACAATCAAGCCTTTTCATCATTACAGACCAGACTCTTTCTTCTCCGATCTCATCGCCATCCTTCAGATCTCATCACCATCCTTCACTGTCCTTTTCTTTGGTCGAACCCGTCCCTAAACAAGCAAACTCAATCTCCCTACAAACTCCCTACAAACAAGCTTTCCACCTCGTCTCCATCGAACCTGACCCCACCCAACTCACCTATGAGCTTCTCTTCCTCTCCTGCACCCATCAACATTCTCACTTCGATGCCTACGCCGTCCACAACCACCTTCTCTGTACTGGGTTTGAACCAACAAACTCATTGCCAGATGTTGTTGTTGTTGTTGTTGTTGAAGAAGAGGTGAATTGAGGCAGAGGTGGATTGATTGAAGAAGAAGAAGTTGTTTTTATTGATGATTTTGTTAAGACAGAGATGGATTGAATGTTGTTAAGCGGCGACGGCGACCTAGATGTTGTTGTGGTTTGAAGATGATGTTCATTTTTGATGTTGTGATGATAGGTTGATGTTGGGTGGCAAATTGAGGAAGAACAAGATCTATGATAATGGTCGGTTGGTTTATGATGATGGTAGGTTGGTTTGATGTTCATTGAAGATAATATTGTGGTTTGATGATTGATAATGGTTTGGGAGATTGTTGATGGTTTAAACGTTTTTTTGTTTTCCTGATTTTTTTAGATTCTTTGATCTCTACCGTCTATCTTAGAGATGGACGGTAGAGATCTATTTTTATTTTTAATTTTAAGAAAATTTTTGTTTTTTTTTTAAAAATTATTTTTTTTTTTGTTTTTGAAAAAAAAATTTAATATTAATATTTTTTTTTAAGTTATAATTTATAATTTTTCATATTAATAAAAAATTTTAATAAAACAAATTTTATCTCTACTGTCAATCTTTTGAGATGGATGGTAGAGATTTATTTTTTAATTTATTTTTATTAAATTATTTTTTATTATTTTTAATTTTAAAAGAAAATTAATTTAAAAATTAAAGGCATTTTCATCTTTGTTCTTCAAATCATAGTTGACTATCAAACTTAACATCCTTTAACCTTTAAGTGGGGGGTAATGTTATAAAAATCAAACTTTATTTTCTTCTATATTAAGCTTAACCTCAAGGGGCTCTTGTGGATTTAACTCTAATAATAGATAATTTCATCTGCCTCATTAAATAATGGTTAATTGCACAAATAAGCCTTAAATTTATCCCTTTTAGCAAAATCAGTAAGTTTAAAAAATTCAATACCAACACACCATGCCCATCACCACAACATTCAACAACTCTTTCAAAGCATCATTGTCTCCAGTAACCCACCCTACTATGAACACCACCCAAACACCTAGTCAGGCCCCAAGCAACACCACTCAACAACAATCAAACCTAACTCTCAAGTAGTAATCATTGTCTCAAACACCATCCCAAAAACTAACAAAGAAACCAAAAACCAAACCCGATTTGACCAAGTTCTGCAATCGAAACCCAAATCAATTAATTGACAAATGAGTTAATTGTTATAATAACCGATACTATTCTATTCCTAGCGTAAATTTAAAATCGAAAATATTAACAGAAAATAAAAGTAATAAATAAAAATAGTATATACAAAATTTACGTGATAAAACCGTCAATATAAAGAAAATATCCACAAATCAAAACTATAAGAATTTTATTAAACCAACAAATTACAATATTTCTCTAAAATTTTAGGAGAGAACTACAAGAGAGAGAAAAGAACGCTCTCAATTTAATTGAGATTGGGACTTATGACATTTGAATGACTACTTCTCATACCTTTGTATAGGCATTTTATGGTGGTGCAATTCAATAGCAGTGGCGTGGATTAGTGATGGTGAACACAATACTTCCCCATTAAGTTAATTAAATTAATACATACATTTTCTTCATTATTTAGCATATTGACGAGGTCTATATCCACCTTAATTTAAGCCAATCAAATGTGCCTCCCATTTAGCCAATAAAAATGGCTTCAAACAAACTTAACATTAATGAAGGAAGATGGGCGAAAGTCAGTTTGTGGCCCTAAAGAAAAAGTAGGAGAGATAGTGAATGGAGTGAGAAAAAGTGAAGATTGACCATCGGAGAGAGAAGATCAACGGTTGTTTTAAAATGAATAGAGCAAAAAGGAAGATGAGGGAGAGAGATGAACCCGGGGATAGAAAGAGAGAGAGAAGATAAATATTTGATTATATTCTTTTTAAATAGATGATTATATAATTTTATTTTATTTTTAAATAAATAATTATGAGTTTTTTTATTTTCATTTTTAATATTTTTAACAAGTTTAAATTAATTTTTAGTAAGTTACTTATTTACCCTTGTATATTTAAGGATTTCTAACATAATGTTAATGGCAAGGGGGATTTTGGAGAAATCATTAAACTAAAGGGGGATTTTGATGAAATATGAAACTTGAGGGAAATTTTGTAAAAAAACATAACTAGAGAGGAGTTTAATAATTTCCCTAAATTTAATTACTACCGTATTACGTCCTCCATTTTGGAGGGACCTATTCCCTCTCCTCCAAAATGGAGGAAATCTGATCTCCCCATTTGGAGGAGAGATCTTGTCTTTCAATTTTTATTTTTTTTCTTGTTTTTCTTTTGGGTGCAGATGTTGACACCCACAAAAGTTAATCATTAATGGATCTAGTTTATTGATAGGGTATGTTTGTATTGAATTTTTAAACTTACCAATATTTAACTAAAAGAAATAAATTCAGGGCATGTTTGTCCAATGAAAGTAAATATATCACTTATTCATTTTTTTAATCCATGAGAGCATTCGCAACGTCACTAATCCATTTTGAGCTTCTCTTTCAGTGATAGATCAGCAATTTTTTTTTCTTTTTATTATATGAATCAACATTGTTTCAAAAACGAATATTAATCAACATTGACAAATATATATATATTATTAGATATATATTCTCATCTCCCATACTATTTTTTAATACAAATTATGTATTCACTTTATACCAATTACAATAAAATATGTGTCCCACTCTCTTTCCTCTTATATTTTATGAAGAATGGGCTGGAATTTATTTTGGCGAATAGTGAGAATGCTGCTATAATTCTTAGTTGAGTAACTTATGTCCATAGATAATAGCATTGGACAGGTCTTTTTTATTTCATTATCTGTCTATCATGACAAGGATTTTAGTTGAGAAACTTACATTTATACTCTCTAAAGAAATTTTTGTCACATCGGCTCCATATTGAAATTTGATAATGGTATCAGAGAGATTTTTTCAATATCATTATCTGTCTATTATATGTAATAAGAAATTTTATTAAATGAATTGGGTTATTATGAAAAACCCCCCTGGAATGAAACTTAATCGAAATTTACCCCCCATTTTTAAATTATTAGGTAAATTACCCCTGCCGTTAACTTTCCGTACGAATGTTAACATTTTCCATCCGAAATAGTAAAATGACCAAAATACCCTTACCATATCCTATAAAATTCCTCTTATACCCTTCAAACTTATGAAAGGACTAAAATGTCCTTTAAATTCTTATAATTAAAAATATTAAATAAAAATAAAAGATTTAAAAAAAAAAAATTTCTTCACACCCTCTCTTCTCTGCTTCTGCACTTCTTCTTGCTTCTTCTGCTCTTCTTCTTCTTTTTCTTCTTCTTCTTTTTCTTTTTCTTCTACTCTCTGGGTTCGAATCGAACCCAGATCTGGGTTCCAATGGAACCCAGAACTGGGTTCGATTCGAACCCAGTTTCTGGGTTCCTTCGAACCCAGAAACTGGGTTCCAACGAACCCAGTTTCTGGGTTCCTTCGAACCCAGAAACTGGGTTCCAACGAACCCAGTTTCTGGGTTCGAATCGAACCCAGTTTCTGGGTTCCTTCGAACCCAGAAACTGGGTTCCAACGAACCCAGTTTCTGGGTTCGAATCGAACCCAGTTTCTGGGTTCCTTCGAACCCAGAAACTGGGTTCCAACGAACCCAGTTTCTGGGTTCGAATCGAACCCAAAACTGGGTTCGTTGGAACCCAGTTTCTGGGTTCCATTGGAACCCAGTTCTGGGTTCGAAGAAACCCAGAAACTGGGTTCCAACGAACCCAGAAACTGGGTTCCAACGAACCCAGTTTCTGGGTTCGAATTGAACCCAGTTCTGGGTTCCATTGGAACCCAGATCTGGGCTCCTTCGAACCCAGATCTGGGTTCCATTGGAACCCAGATCTGGGCTCCTTCGAACCCAGAAATTGGGTTCCTATTGGAACCCAGAAACTGGGTTCGAAGGAACCCAGATCTGGGTTCCAACGAACCCAGTTTTGGGTTCGAATCGAACCCAGAAACTGGGTTCGAATCGAACCCAGAAACTGGGTTCGTTGGAACCCAGAAACTGGGTTCGTATTGGAACCCAGATCTGGGTTCCTTCGAACCCAAAACTGGGTTCGAATCGAACCCAGAGAAGTAGAGAAAAAGAAAAAGAAGAAGAAGAAAAAAAGAAGAAGAAGAGCAAGTAGAAGAAGAAGGGCAGAAGCAGAGAAGAAGAGAGGTGTGAAGAAATTTTTTTTTTTTAAATCTTTTATTTTTTATTTAATATTTTAATTAATTAAGAATTTAAAGGACATTTTAGTCCTTTCATAAGTTTGAAGGGTATAAGAGGAATTTTATAGGTATGGTAAGGGTATTTGGTCATTTACTATTTCGGATGGAAAATGTTAACATTTTGTACGGAAAGTTAACGGCAGGGGGTAATTTACCTAATAATTAAAAATGGGGGGTAAATTTCGATTAAGTTTCATTCCAGGGGGTTTTTCATAATAACCCAAATGAATTTTATTGGAAATGCTCTTACGTATTTCTATTTTATTATCTTCACTATTATTTCTTAAAATATTGGCAGCCTCTTGATATCGGATTAACTTATCTATAGTATCTAACATTTAAGTTCTCTTTGGTTTTTTTTTTTTTTTTTTTTTGAGATAAAAAGAATAGTATTAAAGCTAATCAAGATGGAAATATACAATTGATATTGACATCATGCCAATAAAGGCCTCCAGAGAGGATAAGGCCAAGGAAGCAAGCTGATGAGCCAAGCGGTTTCCATTTCTAGGGATGGCTTGACACTTACAAGAACCCACACAAAGCCTTACAACATTTAAAGTACTCTTTGGTTTTTGAAAGGAATCTGACAATCAGATTCAGAGTTAGGTCAGCAAATTTAAGCACATGTACCGTACGTGAAGGCCTTTTTAGTGGATATTTAAAGAGTTTGTCACTGACACCAACACACCAAATGGTTCCGAAAGTAATAAATTGATGTCCAGAAGCGTACATACAAACTAAAAGAGAACAACTACCTCTCACGTGGAGCGAACAACTACTTCGTGAAACTAATTCAAAGAGCAGAAGGTGACTTTTTTGGCTAGCATAGGAGACAACATATAAATTTAGGAGATAGCTAGATACACAACTCAACCACCCCAACCCCCCCACAACCCACACAACCCCACCCACCACACCCATCTACCTCCTACACCACCACCACACGACACCCACCCCCCAACCAACATAATAGTGGACATCATTTGCCAGTTGCCCAAAAAGTGAATACAACATATTCATTGATCAGTTTCAAAAAATATAATTATCATTGATTTTTTTGTTACTGTAGCACCACTGTAGTAGTTTGGTTTTCATCTGTATCTATATAATGGTTTGATTTCATTATCATCAGACGTATTTACATTAACAAAATTTCCTTAATAAGATAATCGATTTTCTATCTCTTCTATCCTCATCTTTTACTTTTCTTCTTTCTTTATTTTTTTTTTTTTAAAAAAATTGAAATTTAATGGGTTTGGATTTGTAAAAGGGTTATTATGAAAAACCCCCTGTAATGAAACTTAATCGAAATTTACCCCCCATTTTTAAATTATTAGGTAAATTACCCCTGCCGTTAACTTTCCGTACAAAATGTTAACATTTTCCATCCGAAATAGTAAAATGACCAAATACCCTTACCATATCCTATAAAATTCCTTATACCCTTCAAACTTATGAAAGGACTAAAATGTCCTTTAAATTCTTAATTAATTAAAATATTAATAAAAAATAAAAGATTTAAAAAAAAAAATTTCTTCACACCTCTCTTCTTCTCTGCTTCTGCCTTTCTTCTTCTACTTCTGCTCTTCTTCTTCTTCTTTTTCTTTTTCTTCTACTTTCCTGGGTTCGATTCGAACCCAGTTTCTGGGTTCGAAGGAACCCAGATCTGGGTTTCCAATACGAACCCAGTTTCTGGGTTCCAACGAACCCAGTTTCTGGGGTTCGAAGGAACCCAGATCTGGGTTCCAATAGGAACCCAATTTCTGTGTTCGAAGGAGCCCCAGATCTGGGTTCCAATGGAACCCCAGAAACTGGGTTCGTTGGAACCCAGTTTCTGGGTTTCTTCGACCCAGAACTGGGTTCCAATGGAACCCAGAAACTGGGTTCCAACGAACCCAGTTTGGGTTCGATTCGAACCCAGAAACTGGGTTCGTTGGAACCCAGTTTCCTGGGTTCGAAGGAACCCAGAAACTGGTTCGAAGGAACCCAGAAACTGGGTTCGAATCGAACCCAGGTTCTGGGTTCCATTGGAACCCAGATCTGGGTTCGATTCGAACCCAGAGAAGTAGAAGAAAAGAAAAAGAAAGAAGAAGAAAAAAGAAGAAGAAGAGCAGAAGCAGAAGAAGAAGTGCAGAAGCAGAGAAGAAGAGAGGTGTGAAGAAATTTTTTTTTTTAAAATCTTTTATTTTTTTATTTAATATTTAATTAATTAAGAATTTAAAGGACATTTTAGTCCTTTCATAAGTTTGAAGGGTATAAGAGGAAATTTTATAGGATATGGTAAGGGTATTTTGGTCATTTTACTATTTCGGATGGAAAATGTTAACATTCTGTACGGAAAGTTAACGGTAGGGGGGTAATTTACCTAATAATTTAAAAATGGGGGGTAAATTTCGATTAAGTTTCATTCCAGGGGGGTTTTTCATAATAACCCTTTGTAAAATTACTTAGGATTTGAATTTGTAAGATTATTAATAATAAAAGTAACATAGAATATTCAAATCCAAAAGAAAAATCTGAACAATGAAAATCTCCGTATTCTTGAATGAGACCACTTTTTGTCTCATCGGAGACTTGTGCATTAAGTGTCCATCTCATGTGGCAATTGATTAGTGTAGGGGTATACTTGTTCATATACATAATTTGATGTTAATAACTCAAATTATTGAGTTAGCTATCAGTTTCATAAAGTAGGTGAAAAAGTGTCAAAACAATAAAGATCCCTAGTTACATATTAATAACGTGTAAAAATGTAAAAGAGAAATATAACGACCACATAATAATTAAAGAAAAATATTTTCAATTATATAAAGCACAAATTATACTCAATTAGACTGAGGTAAGTATTTTCACAAGCGGAAATAACTTCATCATAAACTGAAATTAACCTTCCTGTTGGTTAGTCAAATAAAATCAAACTTAACGGCCAAAGGGAGAATTTCACCAATTCGTCCATTTTAAAAAATTTAAAAATCCCAAAGAAAAAAAAAAAAAGACAAAAACAAAATGGAGATTCATCTCCACCATTCAATAATAGACGGTGAAAATTTAAGTGATGAAAATTTATGTGAGGATCTTCAGTTTGAATCACTCTTGCAATGGAGCCGATAAAGAAGATCCACTAAGGGATCTCTATCACCAATGCGGATCTTGATGAGGTTGGCTCCTATTCCTTAAAAATCTAATCTAGGTGTCTATCCCATATCTTTATCATTTTTTTTATGGTTTTTCTTATATATATATATATATTTTTTTTTTAAAGGGATATTCATCTTTCAACTTAAAAATGGACATTGAAAATCATAATTGGTTTTTCAAAAAAATTTAAAATTTTAAACTTAATTTATTTTGGTTTTTCGATTGGAATATAATTGGTAATTTCATAGGCTGTCGTTTTGGTATTTTTAATAGTAAAACTCAGTCAACAATTAACTTTGACGAGGTTTGACTAAGATATCCAATATTTTGGAAACTAAAACATAAATATCCCTTACTTCAAAAGATAAAAATAAAAGACATAAATATCCCTAGGTTTAGGTAAAATTATCCGGTTCTAAATTTAGGAAAGGGTGGCTCTATTGCCGCTTACAAAATTTCCTCCAACACCTATTTACTCATTATACCCAATAGTAAGATTAAAATTACAGTTTTTACTTTAAGCACCCATTTAAATGTTAGAAATAACCCTAACTAAACCGACATCCATTATAAATCTTTACACCCATCATTTTAAGACTAGAACTGATTTTTTTTTTTTTTTTTTAAGTTCTTCTTCTTCTTCATCTCTATGTGTTGATTTGATGTGCTTAAATATACTTGACAAGTTCAAGTGATGTATACAGAGCATGCAAAAACTAGTTACTGATTGTAACAATTGAACTGGGTTTATCTTTTTTTTCTAAATATTTTTTATATGTTTTGGTTGCAAGAGTGAAAGCTACTCCGTGAGGGGATAGCTTGGTCAAAATGTCCTCGTCCAGCCCAAACGCTGGACCTTTTTTTTTGAGACAGTGGAAAATGCAGAACCGACAAGAACCTAAACCCACAATCATACTACCTCAAAGGGAATCTTCTGTCGCTCAGTGTGACCTTTTTCACCTATGCAAACGGATCCAAATAGGACAAGAAGTAGAAGTTAATAGGTCCCTGTCTTCTCATTTCTCAATATCCATGTCTGATTTTCGCCTCTTACAATATGGTAGCCTCAAATAATTTCAAATTGTTGTAAATTTATTACAGATGTGGTTATGCCAAACATATCTGACTTTTGGGGATTGTCCACCAAACAATTTTAGTTTGTTTACAAGTAGGCTTATATTCAATCCTCTAAAAGTTTTGTATATATATGTTGATCAACGTTTCTTAAATATTTTTTTTCTACATTTCAAGAATAAAAAATAGTAAAAATCATAATTTTAAATGAAAATGTGAAAAAAAAAATTACGTTTTTGGATTGAATAAATACATGTGAGACCTGTTAAATGAGACTCCATTATTAAAAAACAAAATTATTAATACTTAAGGAGATTAAAGTTACACACATTATATGGATGGATTACATTTATTCACTTATTATTTATAAAATATATCTTCTCAATATTATATATATATATTTATATATAGGTGCAAGAAAGATTGGATGGAAAAAAGATACGTCAGTGCAAGATGAAAGAAACACGTGACAAGTATCACAAACTTCGAGCGAAGAAGATATTAGATAACATACTTAAACTATGTAATTGAGTAAGCAAGTCTTTGAAAGTAAAGAAAGCTAATCTGTGGGGGAACCATTCCTCAAATAGATCAACGATAGATGTAAGACATGTGGCAAAATACTTGTCATCCCAAAAACAGTGTGTGTGACAAATGACGGATACCTTCACATATATTGGGACACCTGAAAGGTAAGTCTTGTTTCCTTATAAAAGCTGGTTAAGTGTTTTGTCAAAAGGAAATAGGCTTTAGGAACAAATTGACTCCTCTTAAGATAATAAAAAAAAACTGACTCAAACATTGGAGAATATTCTTGGAGATAACCTCTAGATCACATTAACAAAGGTGTTAACTTCTTTTGCAGATTGAATAGTAATGGGAAGTTGAAAAAAGATAACATCATCAAAAGAAATGAATGTTTGAAGATTCAATTGACATTCGAACCCAAGTTTTGGGCGAAACAATATGTTATTACTATTTTTTAAAATAAAAAATATCAATCAATTTTAAATTAATTTATAATTAAAAAATATAAGAATATATATATCTCATCTTTTTTTAATTAACAAAATTTAATTTAAATTAATTTAACTGCAAATAATCTACTCTTGCAATATATTAAAAATATATTTTCAAAACAATTGCAATATAATGCACATTAATTTTTCAATTATTACTACAATACTTGAAGTCCTAAAACTAAGAAAATTATTTTTTTATTTTCAAATAAAAATTGATAAAATTAAAAATTAAAATGAAAAACTTTACTAAACAAGCCGTAGTTTCTTGAATGTTTTGGCTTTGGGCAGATCATATCCATAATTCATGTCTATGACTTGAATCTATGACTTCTTTCTTTCAATCAATCCAAATGCTACAATTCTGACTCGTACCTGCAATTAATTCAACTAACCGGTATTTCTCTTTCGAATGTTCTTCATTTTGTTGAGAATTCCACGGAAAACACAAAAAGGTTATCACTTGGACCTGCAATTAATTCTAGATACGTCAACTGTGATAGCTTAACCATTGGAACATTCACCATTATTAATTAAACGTTTATTGACCACATTTGATATTAGTTAATGTACCTGTTATCATTTCAAAGTTAGTTTTATTGTTTTCAATTCAATATTATGAACAGATAATTAACGAGAACCTCGATGGTTCTAACGGATGTTGAGACAGACAATTGAAGCCAGAACATTCTTATAAAGCCTTGTTCATTTGTGGTGCTTCGTTCTTGTGGAGCAAGGCCCAAATCAAAGTCCGATGAAAGCCCAAAGCTCAAGTCTAAATCTTGTCATAACCAGAGATGTAACCAAGAATTATCAGTAAGGGCGGACTAAAACTTTTATAAAAATTTAAACAGAATTTTTGCAGTTTTTATAGTTTTCCAAAAAATTCAATACAACTATGTTACCGGCATTTAAACAATTATAAGTCCTACTATATGTTAGATAATTTAATCAATTGTCTGTAGATTAATTAGATGAACAAAATTAATTAATTAGTTTATCACTAAATTTTCTATAACTAAAAATTCTAATTACCCTAAAATTTTAATCAATATAATCAATTTATATAAACTATTCAAATTCGTAACAAAATAAACTAACAATGACAATATCTAAATTTTCCTTAATTAAAAATCATAATAACCCTAAATTTTTAAACAAAATAATCATTCAAATTCATAAATTTCACAAAATAACAAAATCTAATTTAGAGACTAATTGTTGATATTGACATAAAGATGGAATGGAATCAAGTCTAATAATATAAGTCATAATCAAAATTAATACAAATTTTAACATTAAATATGTAAAATTCTTAAAATACATACCTAATATGAAGAATATGGAGAATGGAGTCAACAAAAGTTATCTTTTGTTTGTTTTTACTATATGTTCAAGTTATTAAAAAAAAAAAAAGAAAAAAAGGGGGAATTGAAATGGAATGGAAGTAGATTCACAAAAAATTAAGGGCAAAAGCAAGATTCAAGAAGTCAATGACCATTGAACAATCAAAATCAATGGACTCAAACAAATAGGCGTGGGGCTTAGCTGCACTACACAACAAAATTACACTAAAGAAAGTGAAGTATGTATGGTGATTGATGAAATTCATGTCGAAAGATAGAAAGCTTGTTTGTGAATATGGAGTGGTGTGTTGTCAGTTGTGGAGTGGCTATTAAGGAGGAGATAATTTAAAAAATTTTATCAAGGGCCCTATTGTAAGTCTGTGAAATTGGGCCAGTGTGTATCGAGTTTGGGTGAACGTTTATAGTATAGCATAAGCCTGAGAGGCAATTTAATAATACTTTTAAAATTTTTTCAAATGGGCTAAGGTAGGCTTGAGCCCACCCTAGCCCAACATAGCTCTTTACCTAGTCATAACAAACATAACACGGAAGAGTATTTGCTTTTCTTTTCAAAAAACAGATTATGTGGTCTAGTATGATGTAGAAATCGTACTCGATCGGCGATCCAGTGAGCAACGAGTATTCAGTTACTTAGTGAGTATTCAGTTTGACGGTCGGTTTAAATTGTATGGTGTGGAGGAGAGATTGGTGTCAACCCATGAAAAAAATGTTTCCATATAAATACTTTTTTAAGTTTTTGAGATATTATTTGCTGTGTAGGGATAAGAATAGGAAGCTTGTTAGACTGAATTAATGTTTCTACCATCAAACCAAATTGATTGAGGATCGCATACACACACTCGGTCAAACTTGGTTTTGCTAAATAGTTACAGGAATGGGAGTGTCCATTTAGGAATATGCCTAGAGTTGGTAAGTTTTAGGCCGGGGGAACTGATGCCTATCCCCGCACCCGTTATAATTTTTGGAGTGAAATGCTTCTCCATTCTAGTCCTGGGCCTGGAATACGTGTGCCCGTGGGGATTTTGCCTTCCATACATGAGAAATTGGCTCGTTAATACTCTCTGTTAGTGTTGCAACAATTCCAAAACTGGCCCAAGTTATTCACTGTTTTGCAAACCATCAAGTGTAAATGGTAAAACTGCTTTGTGTAATATGGTTACTAGGGTTACCCAGTGCACACTTGATTAATTGAAAAATTACTAAAGTCTTCATCATACTCCTCTACTTGACTCATTACATCAACAAAATAATAGAAGAAATTATTCAGAATAGTCCCTCCTCTCATGGTTTGAATCATCCATATTATTCCCATTGCAACTACCAAATTATATTGGATAGGCGGGCGAAGAACCTATCAACCATGGCTTGAGCTTGTTTTGGTTTAAACTCTGGAGCTGTGTGACCTGCTCCCTGAACAAGCAATCACATTTTATTAGCTTTAATTTAGCTTTCAAGTATTTTCCTACATTAAAAACTAAATTTTGATGCAAGTGAAGGTTGATTACTTACCTTTAATGTTACATATGTCAACCTATAGTGGGTATTCATAAATTTCACTTGGTATCTGCAAAAATAAATTATGTAGGTATGAAATCTATAAAGAAATTATTCAGTTAATTAAAAGATTTTAGGATTGTTCTGAGGCATACCCTGCAACTTGGCCACCAACATACCACGGACGCCACTCGTCGAAGACAGCTACTTCAAGGCCCCTAATCCATTCAAGTGTTCCCACATATGGCACAGAAATGTCTTGATCACCACTGCAAAAGCACACAGGAATGAGAATTTGGAAAGTATATATCTTTATCTTTTTTGTTTTATCTGATTGGATTTGTTTTAAAGGGGCACATTTATTGTAGGTTTGGAGCAAGATTATACTATGATTCACCTGTATATCAAAGCTCGAAGACCTGTAGTTGTAAGATTTTTGTGATATGGAATAGTGCTGTTGATATTTTCAGTGTAAGTTGGGAAGGACTTCAGGCACCTACTCCAACTTTCTACAGTTCCCTGATAACTTGAAAATAATGGATGTTATGAAAAAAATTTGATGTCAATCAAGAAGCTATATTTGATTATATGTTGATATCCTGAAAAAATATTCTTGATATTACATTGATTGATACTTGTCTCAGTCATGATTTCATATACCTCTCGAACGTTTAGGACTTTTTGTACATTTTTGTCGTTCATATATTTGTAAGAGAGAGCATAACCAAATTCCTGAAAGAAGAAAAGATTATTCTCACAATGTAATCCACAATGGAACTTAACAAAAGACACAAAAGAGCTGGTTTAATTTACCCGACACCGCAATTCAGGAAGCTTGTTGTTCTTGATGAATTCCATTGTATTTGCTTCCTGAGATCTCACATCCCATTGTAGATTATTTGGTTTTTGGGATGAGAAAGCGCACTGAGGTTCTAAAACATGTGTAAGCTTTATTTGAAGCAGGCACTGCAATAAATGGACACTTATTCTCAATGTACATTCACACGAAGAACATATATTCATCAGAAAAGAAAGCAAAAGTAGTCAGTCACTCTAACCTCTTTGATATTTTGAAGAGCTGTGACACATAGTGTATTGTTATAATCTATGTTAACATAGTCCACCACTGCAATACAATTTGGCTGCCTGCCAAGACATATCTATAAAGGGTTAGAACTTAGAAATAAATTATATCGGTATGTTTTCTTTGCAACTCTGCATCAAATTTTGGAAGGATAAGTATATATATTCGAAAATCCGAAAAGGATCATTACGTTTCCGACAAAACCAATAGGTACAATACATAATTTATCATTCGATCACCTCATAATATTCATCCGATATAAGTGATACTCTGTGAGCATAAGGTATTCTTGAATTATCATCAATGTAACCATCTGTCACTGGATTGCCAAGGACATACCCCTGATCCAAATCAGAACAACATACTCAACCGTTATTTCAAACTCAATTCACAGTTCTAATTTACTGTTCATCAATAACTCAACTAATGAGTACTGTTTTGAACTCTTTTTCCACATTTTCTACAGTTACAAGAAATTCATCATGTACCTGGAGATCGATATGTGGCACTAGTCCAGCTTGAATACCTGAAATCCAGTCATAAACCAAAACATAATTAGTTTTATACTCTTTTCAGAATATTTTTGCAAAGATGCCAAATATAATACACAGCTTCTGGAAGTAGAAATATATCAACCTTGTAGAACATCAGTGACCAGTATTGGGACACTTATGCCCGAATATGAATCACCACCATGTAGACTTGACTTCCAAGAAATTTCGGATGATTAAGCAGCCACTGTTTCACAGCTCGAATAAGTACAAAACAAAAATCAGAAGTTTAATTGAACCACGTTGTACATTATGCTATATGAACTCACTTCCTCAGAAAATTGTATGTTGTGCAGCTGATTCTGTGTCTGAGGTGTTTGAAGCCTTCTGTGGTTGTTGAATAGGAGAAGCCAGTACCAACAGGTGCATCTATGAATATCATGCTGGCAACCTGAATTATTATAATGGTATTCCAATTAATCAAGGTAACAAAAACAATACTAAATTTACATAGGCTTTCCTTGTCTAGTATAATCACGAGAATGAAACAAAACAATTTGTACCATATAGGATCATATTAGTGATGGATCTAGTAAGTAAATTTTTTAATTTTTTTTAATTTGTTATAAATTTAACTATTTTGGTTTTTTTGACATATTTTCAGGATCCAAGTACTAGCGAAAGTCCGAAACCATATTAAAAACAATAATATTTAAAAAATAATTCACCTGGGTCCATGAGTATGGGTTAGGCTTAAGGGGTGGTAAACCCCCTCTGTAAGCATCAATATCGAAAAGTAAATGGACCTGCACAAAAATAATATTTACATCGTGGTTAATCTTTTTGATGAGTCCAAGTGTTTGGACTGGAGAAACGAAGGGGAAAATGATAATGTTGTTCTCCGTTTACTTACTAATACTGCCATTAAGTAATTAAGATTTCTCCGTGAAAATTAAGATTAGGAACAATGTTGTAAGCAATTTTCATTTTTGATAAAATGTTAACAGACCATCGTTATATAACTGAATTAAGAAAACTTAAAAACAACAAAATATACAAATATTTTTTTTGAATAATATACAAATTTTAAAATGATTGAAAACTCACTGTTAAATTATCAAAATATAATATATAAAAATTAATTCACCAAGAAGGTGTGCCTCCTCCACATAATCGACTGATTCAAATGGGTGTAGGAAAACACCTCCTTCACAAATTTTTGTGGTGAAGGTGCACCTGGAGAGAGGATGCTCCCCATAATTTTTTGTTTTACTTCTATTTTTTAATTTATGATTTTATGTTTAAATTATATTTTTCTAAGAAATTGATATATATATTTATTTTTAAAACATTTTTAATTCAATAATATAATAAATGACCTAAATAATTATGTCAACTATCGATCAACTAACGGTATAATTTTTTTTCACGATTTTGAAGGATTTGATTTCACGTTTCATCAATTGTCAAAGAGTTAGCAGTAACTCTTCCCTAAAACAATGGACCACATTGGGCCAAGCATCTCAAAAATGTGGACCATCTCATTACAGTGCCCAATTGAATAGAAGCCCAAGCCCAAACAAGCAATGAAAATTGTTCCTACTAGTATTATATTAACCTCATAATTATGCTCGATAATTAATTAGTTGAAAAGCAAATTCTACTTTCTAAATAAAAAAGATAATAATTACATCAAAAATTATTACTTACCAATTTCAAAGGCCATGGCAGAAAAACCAGAACATCCAGGACCTCCAGTGAGCCAGAGCACAAGAGGGTCGAAAACTGGGTCTCTCTGAGACTCGATGAAGTAGTAAAATAGTTGCACTTCATCTATATCTCCAACTCCAATGTACCTTCATTAAAACAAAAGCACATTATCAATCATTACCATTATTGGCTTCTCATTTCCCACGAAAAAAAAATGATTAAATCATATACGTACAATCATATTAATACAACATTTGAAAAATGAACTAACCCAGTTTCAAGTTTGAAGGGAAGCTTTCCAGGATATCCTGGTAGAGACTCCACAATCGTTTGAGAAGCACCGATGTGGGAGAGAGCCAATACTAAACATAGACTCAAACACAACCTCTTCATGTTATAATAATTACTTGGACTGAACATTTTTCCTTTTTTTTCTCTTTAATACACAAATGCACCACAAACCCCAGAAAATAAAACAGCATAAGCGCTTCGTTGGAAGTGTTTTGTTTCGAAGTCGAGGAATTCAAAAACATAAAAAAGGTTTTATGTATCTGGAACCGACCGAAACATCAAACGAATCAGGTAGGTGCCAGCACTTCTAAGTCAAACATGTGATTATGAGACATCACTACTGGACATTCAAAACATTGGTTTCGGATTTGGATGGCTCTTAACTGCAAAATTTTTCGCAACGAATTTCTTGTGGTCTCTTAACCATATATAGAGGAAGTTGTCTGACTCTGTAGCTTAAATATTATGAAAGCAACAAATAAAAATATAAGGCTTGTTGTACTTTGGTCATGGTGCCTTGTCAGCTGTCTACATGCTGTTTGAATGGTAGTCGTTGTGACGAGGAGCAGACGGACATTTTTGGAGCACGAAAGTTGGTGTTACAACGTCAATCTATAAATTTAATAGATTGGAGTCATTGGACCAGAAGGTGGAGCATCTAGTAGAATCAGCAATGGCATTAACCATTATGGCCAGCCACAGGGTGAATAGACGTTCGGTACGCAACAAATTGAATGGCCTAAATTGTTTTTGTTGTTCGAAAACTTTGGGTGCAATGGAGAAGTATGTCATTTTCATTGGCATCACGTCACACGAGAGAGATGTTTTATGAGATGTTTTTATAAAAAGGTTTGACTCACGGATATCATTCGTAAAGGTTGACACAAGGCTACAAGTTTCAAGTTAATTTTGTTGCATGATGGACAGTGACACCGACTCTTTTTGATTCTTGCTCGTGTTTATTGTGTTATAATAGTTATGTTGTCATAAGTTTATGTAAATGAAATTACTTCAAAAAAAAAAAAGTTTATGTAAATGAAAAAGGAGGATACGAAATGAACATAATGAAATTATATATTATTTAAAAAAATAATAATTGAAATTATATGAAAGAAATGTCCACAAATGTAATCACTTTCTATCTCTTAATCTTCCCATTATTTCTCAAATTTTATGATTCAATAAATGATCATTATATTTAGTATTATGATTATTGTCTTTCTATTTAGTATTATGATTATTATTATTGTTGTTGTTGTTTTAAATCTGTTCCATGTACTAATTAAAAAGACTCATGAACAAAGCAGGAACGATGAGCATTTTAATATCTTTAAAAGGGTAGTACTGTCCTCATTGATAATCTATTAAAAGGGCATTTTTGTAATAATAAAAACTGAGTCTAGAAACTAATTCTTTTTTTTTTTTTAAGCAGAGTCCAGAAACTAATTCTGTGGTGTAAAAGTTAGCAAGAAATTGAAGAGAGATCAAAAGTGTTTGATCAAAGTAAGAAACTATTTGTGAAAATGCCTCAAAGAAAACCTCAGTGAGAACCGTCATTGAATGGCTTCTCAAAATCTCACAATTTCATTCTGGATACTTCTCAAATTACTTACATCATCATGTTTTCATTTATAACAGAACTAATATAATCTTGTACCTAACTCTAAGAAACTTCAATTATTTTATAGCATAATTACCAGACCTCTAACTGACTAGCCAGCATACCATTTATTTGACTGCCGCGTCAATCCTCGTAAATAACTTTCAGTTAATTGTTAGAGCCTTACATCACAACACGTGTTAGCATGATTAATCTTTAAATTTTGAAATAAAGATTGTAGAGAAAGAACTTCAGTTGTAAATTTGTAATCTGAGCCATGGATCGGTACTCAGCTTCTGTATTGGACCTAGCCACAACTTGTTGCTTCTTTGAGATTTCCCCCAAGAAATGCATAATGTCCACTAGTAGATCTTTTGCTGTCCAAATGCTTCAAGTTGAAATTTAGGTGTTGGTTTTTACCATAAACCCCTTATGAACTGTCCCTCTTAGATATGTTAAAACCCTCTCACAAGCTTGCCCCATAGACTTGGAGACAATATTGTCTAAGTTTGTTGATTATAAACGATATATATGGTCTACAATAGGTTAAATATTGTAATGCAGCTATGATGCTCCTATATGTAGTAGCATTAGAAAAAAAAAGGTTCACTTCTAGTTTACAATCATACATATTTGCTTTCTTGAGGAGATCGTTGATGTATTTAGATTATATGAGATGTATTCCAGAATGATCTCGAGAGGCTTCAAAGCCTAAGAGCTTAGGTTGATTAAGCTTGCACACGTGAGAAGGATACTGAGAGCTTACAACTCCCTCAGGTTGATGCATAAAAACCTGCTCCTGTAAGTCTCCATTGATATCAACTTGTTTGAAATCCCAGCCAGATAAAACTGCTCATGTAAACGTAACTCTAGTTGCAATGGAGGGCCTAAATACAGGGCTAAAATTGTCAAAATAATCAAGCCCTGCAGTTAGCCCTTAGCAACTAACCTTGCTTTTACATATTATATGGAGATATGAACAAGAATGCATGTTTGCACAAAATATTCAAAACAGAACCTTCATTGATATCACCACCAATAATCAAAATGAAACAAGTTTTATTTTTCGTTACATTGGATAGCAAGAAACATCCATTGGCTAAAGAGGATAGTAATGAATAAATCTAGTGAACATTTGATAACATTCCCTTCGCTTGTACTCTTGCGGTGAGTGACCAGCTCCCTACACAAACATTTAAAATAAAAATCATTCAACTTCCAAGTTCAAAACCAACAATGCCTTGTCAACAAAGAAACCTTTTATTTATTTATTCAATTTTATCTATCTCACTTACCTTAATAGTTGCATATGTCAACCGATATCCATGCTCGGAATACTTTATTGTGTATCTGCATATAACACAAACCGCAGCATTTTCAGTCTTCAAGACACCATGCATCGAAAAGAATTGAGATTTTTGTAGTTGTAATCTTACCCAGCTGTTTGTCCATCGACCAACCATGGTCGCCAATTGTTAACAATTGTCAAATTGAGTGTACGTATCCACTCTTGCGTTCCCACGTTTGGAATTGTAAAATCACGATCACCGCTGTTTGGTGAAAAGCAACAAAATACAACAAATCACACTACCTTTAAAAATCTTATGGGTCTGTCGAATACAATCAACTTCGATAACACTTCCTACGTATGTAGTTATAAATGGAAAAAGAAAAATTTAAATGGAGATGGTTAAGTAATTACTTGTATACGAGTGCCTGTAGTCCCTTGGTGGTGAAGTTGCGATGATAATCAAGAACACTAGTGACATCATATGTGTAATCCAATGACTTGTTACATCGTTTCCAATCTTGTATTGTTCCCTAATCATCATATTAAAATGTAATGTGAGATTGGTTATGCTAAGTCACAACATTTTTTCTTTTTTTCTCAAAAAGCTAAGGCATACCTTGCGGACATTGAGAGCATCCTGGACACTTTTGTCATTTGCCCAGATATACGAGAGTACATAATTGAAGTTCTACAAATGAAACATTAATTAATATTTTCTTCTCACAGATATGGTGCAATAAGAGATGGAGAGAGCAAAGATTATAATTACATGACACCAAAAGTCAGGAATTCTTGGAGGTGAAAGTATGAAATCTCCTGAATTCTCTTCAAGTGATCTTCTAACCGAGGGTTCAGGGGATGCCCAAGTGCACTTAGGCTCTAGAATATTATTTATGTTTATATCTTTAGTGCACTACATTCACAAAATTAAAGTCACTATCAGTCTCTAAGCTTCCAAAATCTTTGCAAATTAAAATTATACACAAATTCATCGAGAATTTAAATAAAATTTGGACGTTCAGTTCATACTTAAAGAATTTTTATATTATGTATATGCCAGTAATTTGTCACCTTGTTTATCAGCTTAAGATTCTCATAACAGGCTGAATCGGCTGTGGTTACTCCATAGTAATTTGCTCCACAAGTTTCTTTAGCTGCCTGCAAGCCAAGACAAAATCTTTCTTCATTTCAAAATTAACTACACTTAAAAGGAAACCATAAACTTGAATTACCCTGTAAAGTTCATCGGACACAAGTGCACTCCGGTGAGCAAATATAATCTTCGAGTTCTCGTTAATCTGTCCATCAATTCGAGGACATCCGAGAATGTAACCCTGAAACCAAATCAACCAATGTTTCACATTCAAAGCATAACTTTTTTTTTTTCAGGGTAACTAAATTCTGAGATAGACCATTTACCTTGAGATTCAACTTTGGCCAGCTTCCATTACCATTACCTGAAAAGAACTCATTTATCAACCAAAAGTTTTAACTTCAACATGGATTTTCTGGGAGTTTAGAAAAGTTAGTTGTAGTTACCATCTAAGATGTGTTGAACCAAGATTGTGCCAGAGATGCCTGAATAGGAGTCAGCCCCAGCAAATAATTGAACTTTGAGATATTGTGGATGATCCATCAACCACTGCATAATAAGCACAACTAGGCATAACAATTTTGATCAATGAATTCTGATTATTCTGTTGTCTGTTTTATTTATATACCTTCTTCAAGAACTGATACACCTGTGCTGCAGTTAATGTGTCTGAAGTAGCATAAGCCTCTGCACTTGATGCATATGAGAAACCAGTACCAACTGGTGCATCCACAAATAAAATACTTGCTGTCTGAAAACATAGACATATATAAGACCAATCTTGAAATTAATCAGGAGAAAGATTAATACAAATATTTGTTAAAGAAAGAAGAAAAAGAATAGGCAGTGTCAAATAGTGGTAGATTCACCTTTGTCCATGAATATGGGTAATACACTAACTGTGGTATGCCTCCTTCATAAGCTGTGATATTGAAAGCTAATGGACCTACAATAGGTTTAAATAAACACTTGCATGGTTATTCCATGAGATATATCTTCATTTTGTCATTATCTATTAAATAATTTAATTACAATAATTATAAATTAAATCTCTTCCTTACAAGGAACAAGATTTAAAACCTTCATGACAGTACACTTCACTAATGAAATTAATTAGTAATCTCTTGAACTATGAGTATTTATTTCAGTAATATTATATGGTAATTGATGAGTGTTATTATTTATTTTTTGATAACTAGGAATAGTTTAGCGTATAATCATGACCAACAATGATGAGATGTTATAGCATTTTCTGAGGATCAACTCCTTAGGACAGGAGAGAGCAGCCTAGTAAGAGTGAGGGAATTGGTGAGTGGTATTTGTTTACAAGTAGTTAAATTTAAAGGAAGAGACAGTGTTATGGGCTGGATGGATGGTCAATCCACCTACATCAACTTTGTATGATACCAAATGCCCACACGAGTTTCTTATTTGTTGGGCTGATCCATCATAGCCCAATTAATTAAGAGTCGCAATATTTATGCCCCTACAAAACGGTTTGCACATCTCCTTCTACATATACTTTCAAAATTGCGATAATACCCTTTATTAAATTCTTAATAATTCATTTTAAAGTTATAACTAGTGGTTTTAACCATTTACTTTTATGATTTTTTTAATAAATTAAAATACTAAATTCAAAAAATAAAATAAAATAAATGTGGAAATTGAATAAGATAGATTTGAACTCGTAAAATTTTACTGTAGATTTGAAGTGTTCATCACTCTTGCACCTCAACTTTTATTAAATCTATCTATAGTAAGAAAAATGATAAAAGTCCTACCCTTATTCAATAGGATTTGGATCCTCTTCTCATTCAAGCTAGTTCCTTTTCTTACCAAATCTTAATGTGTATAAACATTATAATTAATTAATGATTGAGATGTGATTGTTTCTAATTTTTATTTTACCAATAACCAATCAAATCATTCAAAACGGGCTAAGAGAATGAGAAAGGAGAAAGTAAAGTCCACAAGAAGTTGAGAAACATAGTACCGATCTCGTAAATAAGGCCATTTAAGGCAGAACAACCAGGACCTCCACTATACCAAAGCAGTAGAGGGTCCTCTTTCGGGTTCCCTTCTGATTCTATAAAGTAATAAAACAGCTCTGATTTGTTGACACTCACATACCTGAAAATCCAAAACAAAAACATATGTAAATGCAACAAAGTAAACCGTGCACAGATGACAGATGCATGCACTTCAACTAATCGAAAAACATGAACGACAAAAGCATGACATAAGTACCCAGTTTCAAGTTTGAAGGGAAGTTCTCCGTCGAACCCGGGTAGAGTGTTGACTATGGTGCCGGAAAAAACAACATTTGCAGAGAAAACTAGCAGGAGGAGGAGACGCATCCACGTCCAATTTGAGAGGTTACAATAAATGAGTAACATTGTTTGGATGGCACGACTGAAAAATCGTTACAGTGGCCGCAAGTGCAATATATCTAGAAGGCAACGTTTAGTAGTGATGAAGACAGCATTGCATTTATATATGTTCAGATCATTGTTGAAAGAAAATTGAAAGTCAATGTAACGCTTGGTATAGAAAACTGGGAAAAGTTGGTAGAATAGATGTTGGCTTTGATAGACAGTTAAAAATCTTGGTGGCAATACCATATCATCTCCAAATTTCTAATTAGTTATAGCGAAATTTACAGGTGCAACTAACATTCTCATTTTTCACATATGGGACATACCTTCCACATGTTAATTTAAAAGTGTACTTTTCATGTGAACATAAAGTAATATTAACACGATTGTAGACAATCTATCTGGGATATGGACCATTGAAGTGATTAGCTACTTGGCTTTCTAAAATTACTAGAAAGTGCGGTGTGAAACTTTAAGTTTCGCCGATGAAGCTCATGTAAGGACATTAGGATTTCAAATATAGGATCTTGCTATTGTGCTGTAGAAATATATTTAATAGGTTCTCACAATTACAAAAGGGGTCAAAAAGTTTTTAAATTTTTATTTAAAATTTTATAAGAATTCCAATGAGTATCTCACTTTGGATTTAATTGCAGCTGGTCAGTACTTTTGCCTAATGACAAATTACTATCCTTTTCTTGCTATGGGCTTTGGATCTTGCTTGAGCTCAATCGACACTTAGGCCCACCAACTGGGCCTGTATAATTTTATCATTATAATAATAAAAGAAAAATATGAAAAAATATGGAAACAAAAGAAAATGGAAACTGGAAAAAGCAAAGAAAGATGGAGAGAAAACTGAAAAATAGTGAAAAACTGGAAAAAGGGGAAAAAAAAGGTTGAGAAATAAAAATTAAAAATAAGCTGGAAAAAAAAAAGTATGTATACATACATACATATTAATAGCTATAACACATTTTAATAGCTATGTCCATTTTTGTAATTTTGTACAATCACTTAAAATTTACCAAACTCATTTCTTTCCTTTTTTTATTAAATTGATTATTTAAAAAACTAACTCATTAAACACTTAGCTGCTTATATCTTAAGGGAATTATTTCATAAGTTTTTTTTCTTCTTTTTTTTTTAAAGAGAATTATTTCGTAAGTTAAATTATAAATAATTATTTTATTAAAAAAAAAAAGCAATCTCAAATATAACCTAAAACATGTTTAAAAGAAGTAGTAAGTCGTGGAAAAATAGGAATTTATATGAAATTTTAACTGCTATCTAACTAGCATAATTCATAATTTATATTGACAACTGAAAATTCAATATGGTATAGTTTGGTACACTCGTTAAATTTCTATCACTTTTGAAACCTTTACTTGTTAGCTAGCGCCAACTTAATAACATTAGGTTTCATAACATCTAACGACAAAACTGGCTTTCAAATTGTGTTGTACACCAACAAAATTATATTTCTATATATATATTTATTTAATCTTTTTATGAAATTTTTTTTCACTGGCTCCTTCTCTCTTCTTCAAACTTCTTCTCTCACTTATTCGTGGATTTCTTTTCTCTCTTGTAAATGATCTCAGTGGCAAATGACAAATCAACTTTTACAAGGGAAAAAAAAAAAAATCAAATGGAAATACCAAAAGAAATCGACGTGAAAAAAAAAAAATAGTGAGAATATGTTAATGGAGAAAATGGACCATCAGATCAGGGAAGATGCAAACGTTACCTCCACCATATAAATAAGTATACATTAGATTTAACTAATAATGAAATTTGATAAATTTGAAACAAAAAAGATTGCATCAACCAAATTAATTTATAATAAAATGATAGAACATAACAACCTTTGAGAAATCAACTATTCTTCTATTAAAAACTTGTTTTACCAGCTAAAATAGAACTATTTAATTCAATATCTCAAAGGCGTAGCAAAAACATAAAATAAAATTTGAACAAAATAATATTATTATAAAAATTATTTTAAATATATAAATCTAAATTTTAAAATTTTGGCAAGGGCCCAGAATATGCTTGTTAGATGCCTAAACAATGGAACTTTTTATAGGACTTTAAGATTAATCATTTATAATTTCAAGTAGAAAGCGATGGATGAATGGTTCAAGTCACTTCAGCATTAGTGGTATTTAATAGAAAAACAAGAGATAATCATATCAATTGCGAAGGAGAACAAAGATTAATAACCGATCTTCCACTCAAATGAGAGGAAGAAAGAGAGTTCATAGAAGCTTAAAATGTAAAAAAATGTCTGATACTCGGCTCTTAGATATCAATTATTTCCTACAACTATTATAACGCAAACAATACAGGAATCCATCACAGGGTCTTGCTGGTCTCTTCAGAATGATTGCTTATTTGCTTACAATATAAGAAATCTCCTAGAGAGGATAATAATGGATCCATCTATGAAACATGATGAAACATTCTTTGCGTTTGTATTCTTGTGGTGAGTGACCAGCTCCCTACACAAAACACCGAAATTAATCAAAACTTTATCCTCAGTTTTATTTGTATATAAATACTAAGATATTTATCAAATTGGGTGGAATTGTATTACCTAAATGTCTCGACCTTTTAATTTAAAATAAATAGATATTTGAATGTGCACAAACTTTAAGTAATTATGTAGCCCTATGTTATATTACATACGATGAGACTTTTTCTTACCTTTATCGTTGCATATGTCAGACGATATCCACTGTTCTCATACTTTCTCGTATATCTACAAATCACAAACCAATATAACTATAAAATTATGACGAAAAGAATAAAACAAGAATTAATAAGGTATTTGATTCACAATACTATTTATTGTATTTCTCAAGAAAATAAAAAGCGAAAGATGAAAATCAATAATGTAATATACGAAATTGATGGTTTATTATTACAAAATTAAAAATTAGTTTGAAACTTACAAATTATGAAACTTTGTTTTATATATCTTAGTAGAACTGTATCAAAGTTTGTAAACTTACCCAGCAACTTGACCTATAACAAACCATGGACGCCAATCAGTGTCAATTGTGAGATCAAGAGAGCTTATCCACAGTTCAATACCATTATGCGCGCATGACCATGTCATGATCACCACTAGAAAAGAAATACAAATGTGATTAGAAACTTTAGATTAAATTTCTGGTATCCCATTTGTTATTACATATTATTACTTCTAATGTTTAGGTTCTTAAATTTCAGTCCAAGGGAAAGGAGAAAATAACCTGAAAACAAGAACTTGCAAGCCTGTGTTGGTGAGATTTTTGTGTAGGGGAATAACAGAATCCATATCCACTGTGTATGCCACACTAATATTGCACCGTTGAAATTCTCTCACCGTTCCCTGTCATCATAATAAAAGGTCTGTAATCTCTGCTGAATTAAAATGTCATCTAAAGGTCTGCTTAACCTTAAAAACACATTATCAATTAGAAATCAGTAGTGAAAAAACTTGGACAAATATGCTTGCAGCAATTTTAAATAAAATCACAATTAAGGATACTAAAAGTACTTCCAAATGCACTATAAAAATTTTCACCTACCGGTCGAACGCCAAGTGCTTCTTGGACAATTCTATAATTTGCCCAAACACTAAGGAGCACATATGGAAAGTTCTGCCATTAAAACAAAGCAAATATTTTAGATTAAAAATGATTTGATCCAGCAGGCAAAAACAACACTAGGCCAAACAGAGTAAACAGAGTTTACATGACAATATAGGCCAACTCTACGCGATTGTCGTAAGAAATTTCCTGTATTTCCTCTGAGATATCTCCTATTCTCTACTTCTTTTGCTTCTGGAGTTAGCAAAGCACAATTGGCATCCAGAATATTTTGAACATTTATCAATTCGATGCACTACAAAATCAAACAGTTAGTCTCCACCCAATCTTAATGATCATAAAGCATGTAGAAGACATTAACAGTTACATAAAAAAGCATTCAAGATCCATCAAACCTCTGTTATAGCATCAAGAGACTCTACACATTCAGTATTTGTTGATTCCACATTAGCATAATCTCCATCGCAAGTCTCTTTGGCCGACTGAAAAAACACGAAACCACAACCTATTAGTCATGCTAGTGGCTTATGTAATAACATTGGACAAGTAGCATGGTTGAACTTAATTACACTTGACTTAAACTAAAGGTTAAGCTTGTAAATAATTAGTGACCAACTATATTTATAGTTGATGCAGAAAATAAATTTCTGAGAGTTTAATTACCTCATACATTTCATCTGATATAAGCGCTAAGTTGTGAGCAAAGGGTATTTTTGCATTGGTTTCAACGATTGTATCTGTGTGTGGACATCCTAGTGACAATCCCTGAAATCAAGATCAACTTGAACAGCATTAAAATACACTGTTACACATGATAATAAA